>RJWJ010018182.1:0-31954 GCA_004363605.1 Indri indri | reverse complement strand
TGCCATCGCTTGGCAGAGGATGTAGTGTCCCACTGCACTGTCCTTTACCTAGCCACGTGTGCATGGGCGAGCTGCAGGAAAGTAAGAAGGATGGAGATACCTGATTTCCTCTCCTTCCCTCTCTTAAAAATGCAGTCGTATGGCTTGGTGGTGGAAAATTTTAAAATATGACATTTTCTCAGATCAAAAGACTTCACTTTTTACAATTAAGGAGCCCTCGGAGATACCTTCTCAGATACCCAGTGGCTCTCAATGTTTTAAAAAAATACAGTAAGATTCTCAAGACAATGAACTTGAAACCATAGGGGATAAACCCAGGAGCACTACAAGCATTCTCACAAACTAGACCTGTGGATCGAGACAGCAGGTACAGCCTGCATTCACCTTCCGTGGGGAAATGCCCTGGCTTCGAAAATTTCAGATTGCTTTGAAGAACTGAAAAACAATTCGACAAAGGTTCATAGGTACAAATCATGCTTTAAGTTGCTTCAACTGTCTTTCGAGTAAATTATTAAACAATAGCTCTATCAAAAACGGCTCAGTGTGAACAATACCTGCTGCAGAAAGGGAGCTGTACCTGCTAACGCAAAGTGTAGACCTACGATTCTGGAGATGACTTCTATGAACTCTAAAAGGACAAGGAAACTTGCGTACATCCAAACTCTGGGCAGTGCACAAGCTCATGAGACAACTCTTTCACTAAACCGCTAAAATAAAAGCTGAGAACCTGCACAAATGACACAGCCTAGAGTTAGAATTCAGATGTATCCTTTTAAAGAAAAACCCACAGATCTGGGGAACTGTCATTCTATACTCGCTCTGCTTTTGCCAAAACTGATAAGCGACTGGCATTAAGCCTATGACTACACTGTTAGAGTTACCAAGTTAAACTTTGCCATTATTATTCATTTAAAAAGATTCATACGGCCCCCTACCCTTAACATCTTAGCATTATTATATTATCATACTGATCGCATGGGTACAACGGAATATATAGCTGCCCGCAAAGTAGAGTACGGAAAACAGATGGCACAGAAGGAACAAAGACAATGATTCAATTGCATGCACCGTGTCCCCCAAAATGGGCCAATAAAGAAGCATCTTTATGTTTTTCGTAAGGTGATGGGTTCAGTTTCAGGCAGGCTAGGTTTTAAGTGAAGGCAACCAGGTGGAAATGTAACAGGCAAGGAGAATTATGGGACTGATTATTGGGTTAGAACCCAGACAGGAAATAAAGATCCAAGTAACATTAACAAAGAAGAATCTATAAAGAGTATTACAGTTACTTTATTTGTAATAAAAGACCAAGTAGGGTTCTAAAAAAAGCTCTGGAAACAGAAAGGAATTAGCTAAAAAGTCTTTCCTAAAAGACACTACACTGACAGGGAGACGAAAGAAAGTTCACGTGAACTAAAATATGAATGCCATATTTATGAATTAACTCATCCTTTCATTGGCTGAACAAATATGTACCAGGAGCCTGCCGTGGACCAGTCTAGACGGTGGGAATACAGCAGTGAGCAAGAACAGCCCCTGCCCTCCCAGATCAGAAGGCAACAGAGACTAGAAGAAGAAACAAATACATAATTTTAGGGCATGCTCAATTCTTAGAAGAAAAATAAAGCAGGATGAGGGACTCGAGAGCGACAGGGAGGGGGAGTGTGGACGGAGGCTATTTTTGTTGTTGTGGACAGCTTCTCCGAGGAGGGAACATTTGTGCAAAAAGCCTAAATGAAGACAGGAAGAAAGTCACAGGAAGATCTACAAATATATTCATCACATTCCAATAACCGAGTAGGCAACTGCGCAAAAAACAAATTAAAAACATAAAATGGATGTATTTTATGAGGCTTTGAAAGTGCGTAGGATGGACTCACAGGAGACGTAGTTTACCTTTTTTTCCAGATCCCCTGGAGAATAATCCTCTTCTATAGGATGCCTGAAACATCGATTATGCTGATGCCACCACATCCACTGAAAACGCCACTACAGACAGTAGGTAATCTGAAGAAGTAAGTTAGGATGATGCCACTGACAGCCTCGCCTGGCTTTGCAATTCAAAAAAAAATCCTATAGTGACACTTGTAACTGGGAAAAACCTCACGACGTTGTGACACAGCGTTTGATTAGCACCTAGTAGACTAGCTCTGATCCGTAGCCGGGTTCCCTTGGGATGGCGTTTATGATGTCACAGTGCAGCTGCAATGTCACAGAGCTTCTAGGCCTGCGTCCAAGACATTTCATAAAGGAGTAAAAAATGTGAATTCACAATATAGCAGATTTCTGCTGCCTGAGAAATCAAATCTCTGTGTTACCTAGTTTAATTTCATGGACTACAGTGAAAATCTGCTAAGGAGCTAAGCAGGAAGTTGAAAACCATCTTGATGTCTGTGTAGTAAGACAGGATTCTCAAGAGTCTGTTCCTTCTATGGGCGAAAAAGTGTGTTTAAAGAATACTTCAAATATTTTAAGGTTGAAAACAAGAAAATAAGAGTATTGCAAATTGAACACTCGAATAAAGATATAGAATATTTCACTTTAATTTTTTAAAACTCATATTTTGGTTAGCGCTAAATGAAGGCAGACACAGAATGAAAAACAGAGTTGATTTTGGGAGGCGGTAAATTGACAATGATGATGAAAAAGAAAGAAAAACGTAGAGTTGGTCCATATTTTGGTATCTTGTGATTTCCTCCCACTTAGTTTTTTGTTTTTTTTTTAAGCAGTGCGACTAACAAACAGCAAAATTACTGGAGTTAAATTTTACTTTTACCTTAAGAATATCAATTGAAAATATTTGTTAATAACAGAATTAGCCAAGTATGACTATTCTTTCTATATCTACTGTCTGTTATAATTCTAAAGAGGGGTCTGTCATTGTTGAGCCAGGTTAAAAAAGAAAAAAATTCTAAAGAGATGTTGTTGGCTGGGCGCGGTGGCTCACGCCTGTAATCCCAGCACTCTGGGAGGCTGAGGCGGGTGGATCATTTAAGCTCAGGAGTTCGAGACCAGCCTGAGCAAGTGCAAGACCCCATCTCTACTAAAAAAATAGAAAGAAATTAGCCAAACAACTAAAAATATAGAGAAAAAATTAGCCAGGGATGGTGGCGCGTGCCTGTAGTCCCAGCTACTCGGGAGGCTGAGGCAGAAGGATTGCTTGAGCCCAGCAGTTTGAGGTTATTGTGAGCTAGGCTGACGCCACGGCACTCTAGCCCGGGTAACACAGTGAGACTCTGTCTCAAAAAAAAATAGTAAAATCTATGGCCCCAAATTTGGTGGATATGATAGTTAACTGGCTTCTCACCAGAAAAATACTCAACATATTGATTTTACTAAGTGGTAATGAGACTGATGTCTGCATCATCTTAAAGATATAATTCTAAAGCTCTGGATGCTCTCATACTCCTGGCCCCAGAATTACAGTTCAATAGATGGAACAGCTATTGGTGCCAGGAATTATATGGAAACAATTACTAATGCACCAAATTGGCTAGATTTAAATTTTCTATGCTCTTCACACATCCAGGGTCAGAAGTTGAACTGGGATCTAAATACAAATCTATCTTCTTTACCACTGAATAATGGAGTAACAGTATACAAGTATAAATGCACATTTGTGCAATAGTTACTATATAATACTGTGTATAGACAGTATACATACATACGTAAAGTGCTACACAGTAGCTATATACATATAGCATATATTTATTATTACTATTTGCTAACTATGGATTTTGCTAGGTATTGCTCTCTGAAACTAATTTAATACCGAGTACCTGTGTATTACAGGTGATAAATGGAAGCGTGGTTAAAGAAATCTAAGGCCAGATTGCCTGGGTTCAAATCTTGGCTCTGACTTTTACTAGTTCTGTGATCTGAAACAAGTTATTCAGACTCTCAGTGCCGTACCTTCCTCAACTGCCAATGAGAATGAAAATAGTGCCTTTACTGTAGAGCTGTGAAGAGTGAGTTAATGTGTGTGAAGCCTTAAACGGTGCCTGGCACATACTGAGTGTTCCATAAATGCTCACTTCTGTTTTTCTTATTATTTTTACATTTCGTTGAAATAATTTGGTCAAGAAAGCAGAGCTTCAACAATATAGATGTATATTAAAACCTTTGATTTAGGATTAAAGAAAATTTAAAAAATTTTCCCCCAAACGGAGGCAAGGAAAGAAGAGTGAACCAAGGATCTACATAAAAGTATAAGTCGGGCCAGGCACAGTGGCTCACGCCTCTAACCCTAGCACTCTGGGAGGCCAAGGCGGAGGATCCCTTGAGCTCAGGAGTTCGATACCAGCCTGAGCAAGAGTGAGACCCTGTCTCTACTAAAAATAGAAAAATCAGCCATGCGTGGTGGTATGTGCCTGTAGTCTCAGCTCCCTGGGAGGCTGAGGCAGGAGGATCGCTTGAGCACAGGAGTTTGAGGCTGCTGTGAGCTACAATGACAACACTGCAACTCTACCCAGGGCAACAGAGTGAGACTCTGCCTCAAAATAAATAAATACATACATACATACATACATACATACATATAATGCAGTTTGGCCTTACCATGAAATCTGAAATACAGTTATAAATTGTATTTTACATTTTCGGGGCCAAAGTGGCCTGAAGGAACTTTTCCACTGTTTTCAAATATCTGAAAGAAATCTAAAGTACCCAAATTTAGGAGCATGAGCCTTATAATTTTAAATAAGCTCATGACATCGAAGCGGGAGAACTTTGCTTATAAAACAACTATAAATTAGCTTTTCTTCTCTGTACCCTCTGGAGGCCTATTAAGCATAGTAAGTAGAGTTATGTTACTTTAGAATGGATTCCTAAAACAACGTATTTTTAAACCAGCATGAGCCACTTCACTGTGAAGCCTAATTGCACCATGTTGAGACGGAGGCAAGCTGCTGCAATGATCCAGGCAAACATCTACTGCACATTAACCATGTCCCAAACTCTGTGCTTGTGCTTCACGTAAATCATCTCGTTTAAACTATTTTTTAGATAAAGAAAGCAAAGATCAAATAGTTAGCCTTAATACTTAAAACTATGGATGAAAATTAAGAATATTAATTTTTCATCTAGTTTACAGCATAATATTAAAAATGCCTCACACCACTACTTTGAAGGAAATAAACTAAACTTAACTCAAACTGAGTATCCACCTACAAATCAGCGTTGCTTTTTCTAAGTACAAAGCAGTAAACAAGTCCTTAGAGAAGATAAAATGAGAAAGTTCAAAGGACAAAAGACCTGGGAGACCATCTTACACGGGCAGCACCTACCACGGTATATTAACGTGTCCAACAGCAAATATACACGTTATTACTGCTTGGTATTTGATTTTACTCTCCGGGGGATGTCACTTGCCGATGCCCTAAGCAAACATGATGTTGCTGACCTAGGAACAACGACAAACGTTGCTTGAGGTTTTTGTTTGTTCATTTTTTGTTTTGTGATAGCCATCTACATCCTTCCTGGCCCTATTTAAGCTCAAAATGATGGATTTTTGGCAACGCTGGTGAAAACAATGAGAAATGCCATTCCGATTTCCCACCATATTGAAAAAGAAAATTTACAACTCATACATTACAGCATTTCCAAGCAGCCCTTGTTAAATCGTCATCCCCATGTCAACCCCTCACTGTCTGCCAGGCCTGCTTTGTTCTGAGGTGCTCTTTAGACACGGTGTGCATTTAGAATGGAGAGGACAAGAAAGACTGGCAGAGTATAATCTCTGCACAACATTCCCTAGAGGCCTCCTCTGCCTCCCTGGCGTCTCCTTGTTTCCTAAAATACACAGGTCCTTGGAGAGGTTAAATTTTATATTAAAACTGATTCTCTCAAGGCAGTATCCTGACCCTGACAGTCTCCAGAGTTTCCTTCCGGCTCCATGACCTCCGTGATTATGCTCCTTTCATCTCCCCCTTCCGTCCTTGCTGAAACCTTGAGAACTGGTCATTCGCAAAGCAGAGTTATTCGCCTCGCAGAGTGGAGGTGTCATGTGCAGGCCTGGGGGCTTCCTCAGCAGCTGTAAGGAATTATGCTTCAGAAAGTCAGTTTTAAAGTACGTCCTTTCTAACGGCTCCGTTGAATGACCTCACCCACCTAGATCTTCATGACAGCGTCATCAAGTCCCAAGAGACTTGGAACAAGAAAAGATCAAAGTGTCTACTCTGCTGCTTTCAGAGTAGATCACACATTTGTGAGATACATGGAGAGACACGGGTAGGAGTAGCATATTCTACCATGGAATTATATTTGATTTTTATTAGGTATGATAATAACATTTGGTTATATAAGAAAATGTCCATAATTTTTTAAAAGTTGCATTCCCAGAAGTAAGTAGGAGTAAAATGACATGTTTCCTGAGATCTGCAGAGCCGCTTAAAATACTTCAACAAAAAGAAGAAAAAAAGAAGACAGATGAACCAAATGCTACAGATTTTTTTTTTTTTTTTTTGAGACGAGGTCTCGCTATGTTGCTCAAGCTAGAGAGCAATGGCTGTTCACCAGCACAACGATAGCACACAATCCTGCTGCCTCAGTCTCTCAAATAACTGGGACTATATGTGTACACCATGGCAAAATCCTGATAATTATTAAGTTTATATATATAAATGGGACCATTAGTCTATTCTGGTATACGCTTGAAATCTTTCATAACAAAAGAAGTCTTAACTTCCCATTACCCATTCAAAAATTACATTATTTCCAGAGGATGTAAGTATCCTTATTTTAAAACTATTTGCATACACATTATTTTTGTTTTTCATTTTGGTTTCTGGAAAGGGTTTCTTCTGGGCCTGGTTATTTAAGATAGACTCTCTGATTTATTACCAAGAATTTTTCCAGGGTCAGGTGGAATCTAGTCTTCCATATCAACACATACGCTTAATAAAGATGCCAGCTTCAATTAAAAATAAATCGATACAAAAAATAATTCAGGCAAGAATAAAACTAAGTGACAATATTTAACCCCCAACTATTTGCCACCCCAAGGTTTGGCCATGGCAACTCCTGCCTCCAACTTTTGGACATTATTATCACTGTGATTTTACTCTCAAACACAGATAGAAAGGTTCCGTTTATAACCAGGAAGTTATAAAACAGAAAAATGTAAAACTCCAGTCTCTCCGGGTACACCTTCATCTCCCCTCAGTTCATCGGCAGAACAGAGGCCTCAGGGCCAAGAGCAAGCTCAACAGTTTTCAGGTGTGTGATGATTATCAGAGTATACCTGATTACGTAGAAACTCTGGGAAGGCCAGGGCAGTCACAACCACTAATATCAAATGATATCGGATGCAAAGAATCAAACCCACTGAATCTTTTGGTCGCGCCTTTATTTCCACACTATTTAATGATAATTTGACCATATAAACAAGGAAAGGAGTATTATAAATTCCTCTTTATACACAACTGAATTTAAATCTAAAGCATCTGAGAATTTGCAATAGTCAAGTTTGAAGAAAATGAGATAAATGGCAAGTAAATATGACACCATAAGGAATTAGTCAGAAGAGTTAGTGACTTTTGGCATACATGGTAAGATTAATAAAGATTTCACTTCGATTTCCTAATACTTCTAGTTATATAATATTTTACAATAACAAATACTCAGAAATGAACAGCTTTAGGTATCACAAGAACCTAAATTAGTAATCATGTTTGGAAAACTGACTGCTAAGAATTGTGTTCTAATTCTCCAAAAAATCATGATCTGTGCATGGCATGGAGGATAATTCTTAGTAAACTAAAACAATCCATGAATCAGCAGATAGATTACTTCTTAACCTGTTTACATTTCTAGTATGAGAACGATAAAAACCATAGATTATTTTTATTTTTCCCATAGGACTCTGCTTGATATACAGTTTGTATTTGATCAAATACTTCGAACATACAGAAAATAGAAAAATAGCAAAAATCCATGAACTTGTTATCTAAATTTAATAAATATCAACATTTATTAACATACATTAACATACATTAATTGAAATTTTTAAAGAAGCATTATAAATGCAAACAGGCTTTTTCCAGTTCCTCCATTCAGCCTTCTCACAAGTCCCTACTCTATACCCTCTTCTCTTTTATTCAAAACATTCCCAACTTTCCTACACCTCACTTCTCACCCCTTTGTCTCCCAAACTAAAGAATATACACCAAGATGTTAACAACAATGAAATCTGTGGATGTTAAGATTATGAATAGTTTTTATTCTTCCTTTTAATAATAATTATTTTGTTAATTTTCTACAGTGAACACTCATTTTTTTTTTTAACAAGAAAAAGGTTGCGCTTTCATTTTCTTAAAGCAAAAGGCCAGCATGCCTGTCTTCCAAGCATAACAAAGAAGGGTGTTGCCAGGGAGATGCCGCTCTGCTAAATACTTGCAGAAAACCTCCAGGGAATGAGTGGGTGCTGGCGGCTTGAAAGGGGAAAGACAAGCAGGCTGGGTGCACGGGGCCCAGTCTTGGGAAGGAAGAGCTCACGCAGGAATAGCCTGGCCCGACCCAACCCAAACAGTGCCTAGTGTTCCTCTGGGGCCTTCCAGCCAGCCATCGGGTCCTATCTATCTACCTGCCTGCCTACCTACCTACCTATCTATCTACCCATCTTTAGAGACAGGGTCTTGCTCCATCGCCCAGGCTGGAGTGCAGTGACACTCTCATAGCTCACTGCAGCCTCAAACTCCCAGGCTCAAGCGATCCTCCTGCCTGAGCCTCCCCAGTAGACAGGACTACAGGTAACTGCCACCATGCTCAGGTGATTTAAACATTTTTTGTAGAGATAATGTTTCACTGTGTTGCCCAGGCTGGTCTCGAACTCCTAGCCTCAAGCGATCCTCCCACTTCAGCCTCCCAAAGTGCTGGGATTACATGCATGAGCCACCACCATGCCCAGCCTACCGGTCCTTTTTGTTCTCCCTTTAAGATGCCACTAAAATCTCACTACTACTCAGTACCCCACACTCCCATGACTCCACCAGGCGACCTGACGCTGTCCCCACTGCTGGCTCACTGACTTCCAATCCCACCTCCACAAGGCTACTAGTGTCTAAACACAGTGAGCATAATGGAAATATTTCAAGAATATTTAGCATACAGGGTACTCTGAATTCTCAAATGTGTACAATCCTCTACTTACTTTCACCAGCTCAACTTCCCAGTCCAGACCCTAGGCTCCGGTTAAATTCAATACCTATAGGTCCCTGGACACCTCAGAGTGTGGCTTTGTGCTTCTGTGCACACTCTTCCTTTTGCCTAGAGTAGGCTTCCCTACACTTACCTACCAGCAGACTCCTAATCACCCTTTACATCTAGCTCAAATGAAAAATTCTCTGTAAAGCACCCCTGGTCAACTGGCTGCTCTCTCCTCTGTACACCCTGTTCATTTTGTACATAACATTTTACAGCACTCCTTACACTACTGGAATTATCGCTAAAATATCTGTCTACCCCACTAAACCATGAGATATTTAAGGCCAGGAACTACATCTCCCCATGCATCTAGAATAGTGCCTAGACACAGTAGGTAGTCAGTAAATATTTGATGAATAAATAAATGTCTTTGATTTTACTACATATTTTTGTAGATATACCCGAAATAAATGTTAGGATCTGGAAAACAGGTACTAACCGATATTGGTGCTCTCTGAATGAAATCAAAGTTTAAGACTTAACTGAGGCCAAGCATGGTGACTCACACCTGTTAATCCCAGCACTTTGGGGGGCCAAGGTAGAAGGATCACTTGAGGCCAGAGTTTGAGACCAGCTTGGCCAACATAGCAAGACCCCATCTCTACAAATATAAAAAAATTAGCCAGGCATGGTGACACATGCCTGTAATCCCAGCTACTCAGGAGGCTGAGATGGATTGCTTGTGCCCAGGAATTCAAGGCTGCAGAGAGCTGTGATTGCGTCACTACACTCCTACCTAGGTGACAGAGAAAGACCCTGTCTCCAAAAACAAAAAATTTAAAAATACATTAAAAATAAACAAATTTTTTAAAAAAAGACCTAACTGAAAAGAAAGTAAAGATCAAGCCAAATATATACAGGGCAAATGATAAGACTTCTGCCATCTATTAACAGCTAAGAATATTAGAACAATATCAGAGAGTATCAATTTGGAATTAGCAAACCTCAGAAATAATAATTTGAGGATTACATATTATGTCTTTTTTTTTTTTTTTTTTTTTTGGAGATAGACGCTTGCTCTGTTGCCCAGGCTAGAGTGCCATGGCATCGGCCTAGGTCACAGCAACCTCAAACTCCTGGGCTCAAGTGATCTGTCTCAGCCTCCTGAGTGGCGGGGACTACAGGCACACGCCACCACGCCTGGCTAATTTTTTCTATTTTAGTAGAGACAGTGTCTTGCTCTTGCTCAGGCTGGTCTCGAACTCCTGACCTCGAGCGATCCTCCCACCTTGGCATCCCAGAGTGCTAGGATTACAGGCGTGAGCCGCCGCGCCTGGCCAAGGGTTACATATGATGAAGGGGTTTTTGCTTTCCCTTTGCATAGCGGAGGTGGGGGCACTGCCAAGTGCCTGTTACAATGCAAAAGTAATTAAGAGTTACATGTAGCTTCTCTTCAAAATCAAATCAGCAAGAACGGCTGATAACCAGGGAACACGGAAAATTTAAGATCAACAGCAAGAAAACGGAAACTGCGCATAATTCTCATCTCCATGTACGTTAAGTTCCATCAGTGCCTGCCTATTGCCTACCTGAGCTAACGTAGGGACTGAATTTTGACCAGTCTGAGTCTGCATATGAGCAGATTCGCTCTCTGCCACAGAATCTCTTATACTTCCATCCTGCTGGGACTCAATTGTTTCCATGGTCATTTGCCTGAAAAGACAATAGAAAGGAAGAAGTATTAAGGCCCTATCTGAAGTATTTGGAAGTACAGGTTCAGCATCCTTAATCCAAAACTCCAAAATCCTCCAAATTCTGAAACTTTTTCAGCATCCACATGACGTCACTGGTGGAAAATTCCCCATCTGACTTCACGTGACGGGTTCACAGTCAACACGCAGTGAAATCTTTGTTTCCTGCACAAAATTATTAAAAACATTGTATAAAATTACCTTTGGGCTATGTGTGTAAGATGCATATGAAACATAAGGGAATCTTGTGTTTAGACTTGGGTCCCATCCCTGAGATATCTCATCATGTATATGGAAATATTCCGCAATCTGAAAAAATCCAAAATTCAAAACACTTCTAGTCGAAAGCATTTTGGACAAGGGATACTCAACCTGAATTGTTTTTACCTAGTTTTCTGATGTGTATTTCTGGCATCCAATTGCACTATTTTATTTTTTCAAGAAGCAGGTTCAGTAGTAGAGTCCTAACTCTTCAAACCCAAGGCACCTTTTCTGCTCACTGAATATGAACATTCCCAAGGGAGCACGGCAAAATGTTGGGTGGGAACTAGCTTATATTAAAACGTAAAAAAAATTTATAATGAAGTCTTCTTGATAATTATTTCAAGTCTTTTGATTAGAATGAATGAGTGGTAAAATTAGGTTTTCTATTTCACATGAAAAGTATAAATATGATTCTCAAAGGACGACATGCCTGCTTTATATTATGATGTAGTATGAAAGAATTTCCCCATTGTCTCAATTAAATGTGTCATAACATAAAAATGTGTCTTGCTTTGTTAGCACTAAGTAGTTTCTGACAAATAAGCCCTAGTTATTAAATATTTAAAGACGAGGATCTAATTTTTCCAGGAAAAACTTTTGACATGATTTTAGTTTGCCCATGAATTCAATATAAGTTAATGATTTCTATATGGAGTCTTTCTAAAAGGTAAACCATATTATAATGAATCTTTTCCTACTAAGAGAAAATACAAAATTCAAATAAAATTAACAAAATTAAATTTTGAAAACTTACTTACAGGAGCTACTCCCTGCTGTTGTACACATTTGCAATTGTCGATAATACAACGTGTTCTTTTCACCTTAGTCTAACAATATATCCGAAAGTATGAAGCCCATTTAGAACTTTGAATTAAAATGTCCAAATCATTTTTCCAGATTTTCTTAGTTGCCAGATCCTACAGATCCTTCATCTACTATTTTTCACTCAATACCTTCTTTTGCATTTAGTAGCCATTATCTGAATTCAAGTTTTCCATTCTCAAACCTGTCTTCTATAGTCTATACTACAAAGTTATTTTAATACTCATAACTGACCATGACAATTTAGAGCAATTATACCAAAATAAAAAACCAATGGCCTACCATGGAAAAATGTCTTTCCCTTAATATTCCCTCATTCTTTATCTCTTTTCTTATTAATTCCCAGTATGGCCTCTCCAATTCTAGGTAAGTTAAGTATAGGTTGTCATCATGCATACACTGCTAATTCCTACTATTCTAGTTTTGCTTATGTGAGCAGTCCCACAGAGAATACCTCGGAACATATGTGTGGGATATGAAAAGATATTAACTGGGAAAAGAAAGTAGGGAAAATGCTTGGTCAAAATGTTTTAAATATCAGTGATTAAAAGAGAACATCTGAGTAGCTTGAATATGTGTGTCTCGAGAAGGGTGGAAGGTGCAAATCCAACAGGCAGCATTTTCCAGAAGTATATGTGACCACCAACAAACCCCTTTCCCACAAAGCATGCCCTAGCAGAGTGTTTTGGAAACTATCTTGGAAATTTTTTATACCTTTGTTAAAAGATCTCTTAAGCGTCTGCCAACAACTTGAGTCTCGACTCAAAAATTACATGCTGAAAAGCCTTAGCCAATGAACTCTTTTTATTTTAGAAACATTCAACATCATCTATATGACAGGCCCTGAAAATACAAAAGTGAGTAAAGTCATGGCCCTTGCTCTGAAGGAATCCATTAACTAGATGGTCCTTGATTGCTTGAACTATGGTCCCCGGACAACCTGTACCAGAATTAACTAAAGTATTTGTTATAAAAAATGCAGATCCCTAGACTCAACCCCAAACCTACTGAATCAAACTTTCTGGAGGATCTAATTTTTATATCTAAGTGATTCTAATATATATTAAAAATTTGGAAACACTTAGTTTATTGATAGTAATGAACACGAGTAAAGTAACTTCCTAAATTGCGTTAAGTATGTTATACATGAAATGCTCTGGAAAACACAGGAGGGAATGATTAAGTCTGCCTGAGGATGGGGCCAGGTGAGTTGCATATTGAAGGATGAGCAGGATTTCAGCAGGTAAAAAAAGGAAAGGTGAACTATGAGAAGAAGGAAAGTAAAGAGTATGTTTGGGTAACAGAACCGTTGATTGGAGTGGCAAATCTGGGTGAGAGGTGGGGAGCCCAGTTAGATGTAGTGGGGAGGAGACAGGGTAGGACTAATAGAAGCCGGGCTGGAAAGCTTGGCTGGAACCAGATTAGGAACAGCTTTTAAAAGCCTATTCTTTCAAAAGCCTATTCTAATAGCCTTGGGCAAAATTAGTTATTCTCTTTCGCATTCCCAAACATTCTATGCGGTACCTCCATTCCAGCACTCGGGGAGCATATAATGCATCTGTTCACACAGTAGTACCAACCAGTGTGAGCAACTTGGGGGGCAGCAGAGATACATCTTAGATTTCTATGTATTCCCAGTGCCTAGTACAGTATCTACCATAAACGTTAAATAAACCAATTAATCGGCTATTCTAGTAGACCGTCAAATGTTACTACAGTGATAAAAATAAGGTTCAGAGTGATTAAGTGACTCTCTACAGGGCATATAATAGGTAGACAACCTATTAGGTCATCCCCTATACAGGTAGGGGATGAAAAAGTGGTCTTGAGACTATAATAACTCCAGGGTTCCTTCCCCAGCCAGCCCTGAGTATTCCAGTTCACAGAACATTTTATAATGTGTTTTTGACTACGCGGCAACGATCGTCACAGCCTCATTTGGATATGCTTTGTCTTTCACACTCTATGTATGGACCTTAATTTCATCCCATTCGTATTCTTCCAGAGTACTGAGTGTGGTGCTCAGTGCGTGTCATTCGGTAAAAGTTTGATACTAAAATTAGTTTATTTGAAGGTAAAAATCACCTACAGAAAAGTAAGCTCACCATTAGCAATTTCATTATACACCCTATCATTTTCAAGCAAGTTTCTTCTGCTGATCTATATCCAACTGCTCTCCAGTACAACTTCCTAAACCTACTAAAAACCAACCCCAGCGCAGGACCCAGGACAGAAGATTCAACTAACATCGAAGTGTTCAACATGGATCATGCACCCACCATCTCAGCAAAAAAGGTATTAACAGGATCTAGAAATCAGCTATAAATGATGTACATACAATATTAACAGCTATAAATCAGCCTCAGCTGCTCCAGATAGAATTTATTTATAAAATGTAAGAGTCCATAATCCTGCATTGTTTGGTATATATTTTATGGCTAAATATACTAAAATTGAAGAGCTGTATCATAGAATGTATTTCCCAAAAATCTCACTTTTTGTAACAGCCAAATATTCAACATACTTGCACTAAAACTAATAGTCTTTAAATTAATTAATTATGTAGTATTTTAATCTTAAATAATAATCTTTATTAGAGGGGAAAAGGACCAATTAGTAATTATGAATTACAGGACATTTTAAAATAAAAACATACGATAAAACAGTAAAAAACTAAAACAAATAAGTCCACTAAGCATTATAAATTAACAGCAAGCAAAATACTGGCAAATATTTGGTTCCACAATTCTAAACAACAGGTAAGAATATACTAACGTGGGGATGCTTAAACGTATAAATCACTAAGAGCAGCAATATTCTTTTCTCTTGAGGTTAAATATTTCTTCTGAAATCTCCTTTATGTTATTTAGCAAAGCTTTTTCTCCTTTGATAGAAAAGTGAATGTTATCCCAACCTGTTCTGAATATATTGGGATCCAATTTAACTGAATGCTAGTTTATTGCTTTTTTAAAAAAAATAGGACCCTCCATTAAAACAATTTTGAAAGAATTCTAGGATGGACTACTTTCTTCTGTTACTTTCTAGGACTTATTCTGTTACTTTCTAGGACTATAATAAAACATTTGCATCTACTATAATAACTCCTCAAAATATTATACTACAGTACAGTACTATTTGTACAGTACAATATAAACCATAGGCAGACAACCTATAATATACTTTTGAGAAATGAACACAAAGGAATATATTCATAAAAAATATTTATTACGAGTATAGAAACCAAGACAATTAATCACTAAAGTTATTTAGGCATACCATAAATCAGGAACAGATATATAAGCAGGAGGATACATGAGAGGAAAAAGGAAACATTTTACAGGAATGCTATCATGAGTACCGAGGAAAGTTGTAAAAGATAAGTCAGGAGCAAAAGGGGGAAAAGGAAATACAGGCCAAAAATACGTAACGGAAAATAAGACAAAGGCAGTTTCTTAATTATAATTAAAGTGTTCGATTGACTAATAAACCTATACGATCTAAGTTGTATCCAATTTGCCAAGACGAAGTACACTGCGGAGCAATTTTATTACCCTTGCAACATTTTTTTCACCTCTTCTAAAAATAGAATCCAATTGGAAAAGGAAAAATTATGAAACGTGTTTCCCTTCCCTGTTTTTAAATAGCTTTACAAAAAATGTCACAGAAAATTCATTTTCTCTTCAGAGCTAGAGCCAACTGATGAAACAGAATGTCTCTGAAAGTAACCGACAGAAAATTTGAAAAATTCTATTTGGATTTCTGTAAAATGTTGATAGAGATTTTCTTCTGTTTTACAAAGTTAGGTAAAGTATAGCCTAAAGGCCAAGAGGAAGAATAAAACTCTGGGGACTCTTCTAATTCTACAATTTCACTGAACTGCCCACATCCTTATATATGATCTTCTTTCTAACCTAAAAGGCCAGCACTTGGCATAAGCCAGATGTGCACTTGGCATAAGCCAGATGTGGATATTCACACATCCCCAGCAGTGCCTAGCAGAGTACATGGTGGAAGGTGAATGCCTTCACTGAAGGGCTAAAAAATGTGAGCACATATTATTAAAGACACATATACACATATATATGTATGTGTACATATATACATCAATTCACTCATTTTAACTTTAAGTAGAACTTTCAAAAGAACAGAAAAACATTTATCTACCTACCTTAGATTTGTCTTAATATATTTTTTCCTGCCACATTTGCTCATTATTAAGACATTTGTAATCAATGCTTTTGCTCCTGTCCCGTTTTCTTCTTTATTTATCCTGCAGTAAAAATTATAATGATGAATTGGGAGATCATAACATTTTATTTAAAAAAAAATTAAAACCTCTCAAACTAGGCTAGGAAGAATATTCTAATTTCTGCAAAACTAAAAAGACAAGAAAGCTAAAAAAAAAAAAACAACTCTGTATTGATTTTTTTAAAAATCTTACTTCTGTATTCTTATCTTCCTAGAGAAAAGCACTTCACAAAACTTACATGATGCACCATTTCTCAGATTATTCCTTATTGAAGAGAAAGCAGTGCTGTCTAAATCATCTAATACACACTAAGTATAACTCACAGGTATCAGCCGATGTTTTTAAAGATAATGATCATCTAATAAGCTTAATGAATTTACCATTTTCTTAAATTTCACTCCATTGCAACAAAATTTTCAACCATCTTTCACTTACAATAAATTCACACTTGGGTTTTGTCAAGAATTTTAACTCCAAACAAAGTATCAGCAGTTTATTCAAAACCTCTTTCTGATAGTGTTCAATCCATTTAAAAAGTTGGTTTAGACGCTGTAGCAATTAAAATCCCTTTTTTACTAATATCTTTTTAAAATATATATTTGACATGCAGAATTCGAGGTAAAATTGGCAAAGAAAAACAAAAAAGCTAAAGAACATCTGAGAGTCCTAAATTTATTTTATAGCTGGAAACAACAATCGAGCCCATTGCTAAGTAACTTCTAGGCGTCTGTGCCAGCAACAGTGGTACTCAGCCACAGACACACCTGTGTAGAAGTCCCCTCCTAATTAAGGGTCTCCTCTGAAATGGTTTCATACCATCCCAGTCAATTTTGAAACTGCAGACAGCAGGCAGGTTTGCCACACCTCACTAACAGCACTAAGGCAATGGTTACTGCTGCTGCCACCTGTCCCCAGCATAGCGCTGAAAGATGGTAGGACACTTGGACCAGGCTACGTGAGCAAAGCGCAAGGGTGGTGCCATTCCCTGTGATCAAATCTTATTCTGTGATCTATCATGCTAGCATTTTACATAGGGACATCTTATATGCCTTAAAAATTATATGATCAAGAGTGCAGGGACCATTGATTTATTAAACAATGACCTGCACCCAGTGTATGCCAGGCCCTCATGCCAGGTGCTGGGACACAGAGGGAAACACTGCTCCCCAGGAGACTGCACTCTAAAGAGGGGGACAGATGTGTAAAGACTAATGAGGATTGGCCAGGTGCGGTGGCTCACGCCTGTAATCCTACCACTCTGGGAGGCTGAGGCAGGTGGATCGTTTGAGCTCAGGAGTTCGAGACCAGCCCGAGCAAGAGCGAGAACCCGTCTCTACTAAAAAAATAGAAAGAAATTAGCTGGACAACTAAAAATATATAGAAAAAATTAGCCAGGCATGGTGGCACATGCCTGTAGTCCCAGTTACTTGGAAGGCAGAAGCAGGAGGATCACCTGAGCCCAGGAGTTCGAGGTTGCTGTGAGCTAGGCTGACGCCACGGCACTCTAGCCTGGGCAACAGAGTGAGACTGTCTCAAAAAAAAAAAAAAAAAAAACACTAATGAGGATCACAGCACCGCATCACAGAAATACCTGCTCGTTTTTACATTTCTCTTGGAAATAGTTTTAGTTTCACTTGTTGAATACCTAATATAATACATTCTTATGGTTCAAAATTTTAAAAGGAGAAAAAAGATATTCAGTGAAGTCCAGGAACAGCCACTCACTTCCTGTTCCCAGAGGCACAGCTTCCTGCCACCATAGCCACAGGATGTCAAGAGAAAAACTGGCCTCATACCAGAATGACGAAGATAAACTTGCTCTTGACTCAGAATTATCAGAAAATGATTTCATTCCAACTACTCTCTTAAGAAGTCATCGATGATTGACTGCCAAATCTAAAAGGATGCTTTTTAGTCCCCATCTTAACATCCCTGTAGCATTTCCTACCCTCCCTGAAATTTTGTCCTCCTTGAATTCTTTGACATCACTTTCATGCTCTTCTTCCAAACTATCTAGCCCTTCGTTCTGTCTTCTTTGGCCCAGTCTTTAATAAAGGTTGGCATTCCCCAGGTCCCAACAGTCTTCTCCACCCATTCTCCCTGGGCTACTTCATCCTTCTTTGCTGAGTCTCAAATTTCATCTCCAGCCTAAACCTCACTCCTGAGCTCTAAACCTGCACATAGGCATCTGCCTATTAGATGTTTCTTAATGGTCTGCTCACAGATCCTCAAACCCAAAATGTTCAAAGCTAAACTAAACCTCCCTTGCTTTGCAGCTCTCCTCTTATCTCAGGGACTGACACCACCGTTGACTGAGCCACCCTATCTGCGTGGGGGAGGACTCCTCTGTCTTCATTCCCCACTTCCCTGGTCCCCAATATCTGAAGTGACAACGTGGTCTAATAGTAACAGCATGGTAGTGGTGGGGTGTAAAGAGCGTTGGCATCAGTGGCTGATCCGGGTGTGAACTTGAGTTCTATCACTTGCTAGCTGTGTGATCTCAGCTATTTAACTTCTCCAAGCACTCTTTCCTGTCAATGGAGATGACACCAATCATGTTGTGAGGAGGAAGTGCAGTAATGAATGCAAAACGTCTCACTGTGCCTGGAATATAGGCTGGGAACACTGGCTTAGTCTGCCCCAACAATTCTACCTCCTAAAGATCTCTCGATTCTGCTCTATTCACTCCATCCTCACTGCCACAGGGTTGACTCTGTTCACCTCTTGACACAATTAAAGCAATAAGAATCTCTACTTATAATTACTTTACCTCGCTCAAACCTCATCTCAACCTCTTGTAATCCACTCTACTAGATCACAGCACTCTATACGAAATGCAAATCCAAACATGTTATTTCCTCATTTATGTGCACATATGGAAATAACATGCACCGGAAATCAAGCAGGTGAGAGGGGAGGGTGGGGGTGGGTAAATGGGTAAGTTCACACCTAACCGGTACAATGCACACTATCTGGGGGATGGGCACACTTTGACTAAAAGGGTACAAAAGCAATTTATGTAACCAAAACATTTGTACCCCCATAATATTCTGGAAAAAAAAAGAATCCTCCCATGGTTCCCCTTGCCTTAAGGATAACTATCCTAAATTCTAAGTATTCCAATTTGACATACTTGGTACAGGTTTAATAGCTTGTTGTAAAAGCATTCAGATTTTAAGGTATGCCCTTCCTTTTTATTAATCGATTTCCCAGGTTCAAAATTACATTGTGTGGGCCGAGCGCGGTGGCTCACGCCTGTAATCCTAGCACTCTGGGAGGCCGAGGCAGGTGGATCGTTTGAGTTCAGGAGTTTGAGACCAGCCTGAGCAAGAGCAAGACACCATCTCTACTAAAAATAGAAATAAAGTTAGCTGGACAACTAAAAATATATAGAAAAAATTAGCCGGGCATGGTGGCGCATGCCTGTAGTCCCAGCTACTCAGGAGGCTGAGGCAGGAGGATCGCTTGAGCCCAGGAGTTTGAGGTTGCTGTGACCTCGGCTGACACCACGGCACTCTAGACCAGGCAGCAGAGTGAGACTCTGTCTAAAAAAAAAAAAAAAAAAAAATTATTTTGCCTGGATATGAATTTCTGTGCTGTATTTGGAGGAAAGCCATCTATCATACTAACAAAAACTTTCTATCACCTATTAGGTTTGATTACAAAAATAACATTTGGCATTCACCTTACTTTTCACCAGTATGTTGCTCTATTCGCCCTCTGATGTAACAGCTGCAGTTAATTTCATTGCTATCAGCATCCTTCAATATACAGCTTTCTATACAGATTATATTTAAAATATGTTGATTATTCTACAAAGGACATTTTGGGGACAAATGGTGAAATCTGAACATGGACTGTATATTAAAAAGATAATAAAGCAAATGTTGCAAAATGCTAATATAAAAATAAGTAAATCAAATATACTGATTAAAGAAAGGATAGTATAAAATTTATACTTACTTTGACTGTTGTTAAGATTCTTTAAAAAACAAGAAAAAATAAACTTATACCTAGAAAAATTTGAACACCTACTCTGCTGTGGTTATTTTCTGGAAAGATTAGGCTTATATTAAACTTCTTGGGTAGCTTTGCTAAAATATAAAAGCTTACTTAACCAATTTCCAGCTCACCAACCAACTTTCCACATTAACCTACGTTCTCCACTCATTCTGTAAAACCTACAGTTTAGCTAACGCCTGCCGAAGTTCTCCGCTGTGCCCAAGCACTTCTGTTCCAACAGGGATGTATGTTTACCAAGAGTTAGGTGTGTTTATCACCAAACCTGATTACGCCAGCCATCCCTGTTGCAATTTGGAAATTCTGTTAAATAGTAGATTAGATGAAATGATTAAATAGGTTAAATGATTAAAAAGAGAGCACCGTTCCTCTGAAAACTAAGTCGAATGCTTTGGAAAGACAACAAAGGCAATTTTTTTTTTCTTAAAAAAAAAATCCTGCCTCTGGACTAAATATTACAGTTCGAGAGATCTATAAAATATAAAAGAAATATTATAAAAATGAAGAGTTCTTTATGAGACACTTGCAACACAAACTAAGTTCTTGCTGCACTTTCAAAAACCCAAAAATGGAAACTGCAAGAAAGGCTTAAAAAAAAAAAAAAAAGAATAAGAAGAAACGCTCACTCCAAAACACTGCCATGAGCATAGCCAAAATAAAAAGAAAAGAATGTGGAATCAAAGGCATTGCATCTCTTATGGAAGCAGGAAAAGAAAGACAACACAGAAAAAGTACAATCTGTTTCTTCGGTTCTGTGATGAAGCAAGATTTTAGTTCTTTGGGAAAGAACATTTTCACAGGTTAATTATAATTTAAGTAGCAACAGCAAGTGAGGAAGGCTCTGAAGCTCATATTATACAGCTAGTCCTTCTCAACCAAGTTGATTAAAATGTTGGGAGAAGGTGGGCCTCGTTAAAAGTGAGAATTCCAAACACCCATGTATCTGAAATTCACAAGGATGAGCCTATGGTTACTTACTATGTATTTCAGGTGAAGGAGATGGGTATAGGTAAAACAAAGATAGCAGGAACAGGAAATTATGCCACTTTTAAAGTCTTGCTCCCACTCTTTGTGAAGCAAAGTTACCATAACTTTCAAATAACAATCTTTACACTTTTATGTAAAAACAGAAGTAGCCAGGAGGAATACTTGTAAATAAATATTTCAAACATCAGTAAATAATGTCTTTAATGTTTCAAACATGAATTATACATACAATCAGGAGGCTCTCTAATATAGATTTAAGGCTACTCCAACTTAAGTACTTGAAACACCTGTTATTATTTAAGAAATCTTAACTCTTCACTCAAATTACTAAGGATTAACTAGTCAAGCATCTCTTTTTCAATTCATTTCCCACCTGCTGCTGCCTGCTTTTGCCTACTTCACAATGAACGAAGGAATCAGCTGCTGAGGAGGAAATGAAAAATGAAATTCAAATAATCATGGCCTATTTCCAGCCTTTCAACCATCAACACTTGATGAAGGGAAACCAAATTTTAAAATTTTGGGAGGAGTCACTTGCTTGACTAGATTCACTGTAAGGTTTTTCTTTTCAATGGCATGTTTTACTACACACTAAGCACATTTCAAAACACTTTTCTACACACATTAACTATAAATGCATTGACTACTAGTTAGGAAGTCTGGGAAAGTAGTTAAGACATTTGAATTAGCTAAAGTTCAGAGAAAAGAATTTCAACATTATTTTACTTACCCAGATTGGTCCTATCTTGTATATCTGAACAAAACTGGTGTCTTTCTAAGTATAGAAACATGCCTAATTAAACTTAACTCCTCCAGTAATTTTAAGAAAGAATTCTAAGCATCCATATATTAATACAATAACATGGGTCTTTATGCATGACATAGTTACCCCAATTCTAGAGCTAGAAGTTTTCATCATAATCAGTGCTAGGCTATAAATTCCAGTTAAAAACATTTCTAAGCCAAAAGAAAAATAATCATTTTTTTGTGTTATCAATGAAA
Source organism: Indri indri (assembly GCA_004363605.1). Classification (NCBI taxonomy): domain Eukaryota; kingdom Metazoa; phylum Chordata; class Mammalia; order Primates; family Indriidae; genus Indri; species Indri indri. The sequence goes on along the minus strand of RJWJ010018182.1, from coordinate 9,721 downwards.
AAAACTGAGGCTGTCTGAGATTATGAACAAAACTGTCTGACATTTTGTCATTCTGAGTTAGGATGACCTAATTTTAAGTTTGCTGTGTTAAAAAAAAGAAGCTTTACTAGGATAACTCTGAAGAAACTGAGTTTATTTTGTGAAATCCTCAAGTGAAATATTAGAATTATATTAGCCTCACTCTTAAATTTTCACAGGACTTTATTCTGACATTTAATCAGCCTGGTTATACTATTTATAATAAAACACAGGAAGATGCTTCCCATCTGGGGAGAACTGGGAGGCTTCAAAAGCGCCTGATGAGGAAGAGTCGCTAATAAGGTTTTCTTAGAGCAAGCATCCTTCCTGATGAATGAGACAGTTATTCAAAGTCTTTAAGCAAAAATACCCTATAACTTCATCGCCTATGTATTTCTGCTGCTTATAAAAATTGTTTCACATACACCTTGCCAGTTATTTCTAATAACACTCCTAGGAAGGCCAGTCACAAGATGTGCAAATAGATATTTTACTTTTTAAACCTTGCTGTAACTACAGTCATGTGTCGCCTTAGGATGGGGATACGTTCTGAGCAATATGTCATCAGGCCATTTCATCCTTGTGCGAACATCACAGTGGTGTAGTCACACAAACTTAGATGGTATAGCCTACTACACACCTAGGCTACAAACCTACAGCATGGTACTGTACTGAATACTGTAGGCAATTGGAACACAGTGGTATTTGTGTATCCAGACATAAATATAGAAAAGGTAGTACATGGCCCTGTGATGTTACTATGGCTAGAACGTCACTAGGCAATAGGAATTTTCAGGTCCATTACAATCTCATGGGACCACCGTCATACATGTGGTCCACCACTGACTGAAATGTCACTATGTGATGCATGACTGTATACCAATAAGGCTTAAGGCGTTTTCATGAGTAATATCAAGATAATTCCCACTAATGTTATTTTTAGGTTTTCTTCTTTGTCCTTTTTCTCTACTGGATATCATACAGCATCAGAAAATGAAAGCCCAGGAGTAAAGCATTTACTCTTAAGAACAGCACTCTTTATTAGGTAGATTCCTATGGAAAAAAGTATTTCAAATATCTTACATATTGTTTAAAAGGAAATTAACATAATTATTTAAAATGTTCATTTCTACCTCATGTGTAATGGATGAGATCCATTTTTCCTGAAATCTGTACTAAGTTCCTGCATTGATAATATTGAAATGCTATTCAATGTACCATAACTTTTATTTTTTTTTTTTACTTTTTTCAGCTGTGCTGAGAATGAGCCCCGTGTGATTGGTGCGCGAAGATGCGCTGCCTGCATAACTAGTAATAACTTTTAAAACTGACTTTTATATATAGAATTCATCAGTTCAATAATGTAGAAGCACTTAACAAAATTCAGACAGTTCAAGCTATTTCCTTATCGACTAGTTGAGTGCACATCAAAGTATGGGAGGCCCAGGCAGGAGGATCACTTGAGCTCAGGAGTTCAAGACCAGCCCGAGCAAGAGTGAGACCCCATCTCTACAAAAAAAATAAAATTTAAAAAAAAAGAAAAAAAAAATCAATGGTTCTAAAACTGCTCTAAAAAATAAAGTCTCTCAGTGGTTCAGCTGTCCAGTGTTTGCACTGTTCAGTTTTAAGGAATTCATCTAAATGGAACAGGACATTTAAAAGCTTTCCAATAGACTACTCCCTTCAATAATAAACCTGGCCCAATTTTCTGGCCCAATACTTACTTGTAGAGAATATCAACTTGGGATCAGAAATACATCTACACTGGTGCAGATTCAGTCAAGATTCCTTATGTATGTTAATAATCTGCAACTCTTCCTTACTGTTCATGAAATGCTCATAATTCTAAACAAGACTTCATATTTTAATCATGCAGTGACTCACCTCATAGGAAACTAGAATACAGTCTATTAACCTGTGGAATCTGGAGTTTGTTGAAATTCATCAGTAGAAGCAAATTTCATTAACTTTTGGGGACCATGCAAAAACAAAGACTAAAAAGCTCCTCTGCGTTTATACATTCAATAAAAATTTATTCATATGCTCTTACCAAAATACGTACACAAAACATCAGTGTAATTACAACTTACTTCACACTCACCAACATGATTGCATATCCACCACTAAATAACTGGGAAAGGATTTGTTACATTGATCTATTTACAGACTCATCAAAACAGTGTTAATTAACAACACTTCTTATTGACAATGTTTTCAGCGTTTACTCATGCAGGATTGAAGCCCTTTAAATATATCTTTAAGTTAATTGTGTTTGGATCAATCAGTAGTTCTTTAAACATCAGTTTTAATACTTAGCATTTACTGGCCAAAACACTGTTTTCCATTTGCCTTCCTTTGGAAAAAGAAAATTTCCTTCAGGTTCAAAGAGTTAAAAACTACTATGACTTATGAAGGGAAACAAGTCTGTTATCCAAAAAGCGGATCGAGATTAGGAGAAAAATGTGGTACCCAATGGAAAAAAAGAGAGAGAATGTGGATTATTAATGTAACCTAATACAATGTTCATACTGGACCTCTTGCACTGTGCATCTAGGTTTTTATGTGTTTCAAGGGAAGGTGACTGCACTCCTGTCGCAGGGCAAATTAAGTAGAAAAGGAAGAAGCTTAGTCCCCTACGCTAGCCGCACTGTAAAAAGGAGCTCTTTCAGTCTCAGCGAGGCTGAAATTCAGGCTGGTCCTGTCACTCAAAATTTCTAAAAATTTGACAACAAACTGATCAACTGATAGCTGCTTTACTGAGCAGCGCGCAGGAAACGCCTAAGTGATTTCAAACTTAGGGATGCCATAGACAAGTAACAGACAGTCGGGTGAATTTCTACGTTGAACGATGTGTTTATTCCCTATTCAGCAGGTTCCAGGAACCTTACCAGATGACGCTAAAAAGGCAAAACCCAAAAGTAAACAGTAAGAGAAACTGCGGTTTCTATCAGCTGTCGCGGATTTGTTCCTTCTTCGCAGGTTTTATAAAAGTCTTTGTATTCTATCTCATCACATTGGGGACTAAAATGACTCAACAGCGATGTCCCTCCGACTGACATGCCGGCGAAGAAACGGGTTATGTTAATTCACAGCTAAACTGCGTACATAAAACTGGGACAGAGGTGCTATCAGTCGTCGGCTGCGGTACATAAAACCAACGTCCTTACTTCGGGTTTCCTTTTTCTTTTCAGAGTTAGAACCGTACTCGTCGGGGCAGGAGGGCTTTCTCAGGTTAAGGCTTTTCCAACGCGAACGAGGTTCAAAGGGAGGCAAGGAGGGTCTGGGGGGCGCAGAGCGCGCTCGGAGCTCAGGGGCTACGGATTAAACGAAGCCGCCGGACGAGGTGAGCGGCCGCCGCTGCGCCCGGGAGAGGCCCAGGGGCCGGCGGCGGCCTCGGGGGCGGGCGGGTCGCGTCCGGGAGCCGCTCGCTCTCCGGCCCCGGGAACCCGCAGCCCCCGGCCCCGGCCCGCCGCCCCCGGCTCCGCTCCGCCTCCTGCCTCCGCCTCCCGCGTCGCGTCGCCGGCTCCTAGGTCTCTGGGTCCGGGGCCGGCGCGCCACTTACCCGCCGCGATGGCGTTTACGTAGCGGACCTCGTCACTGATTACGGACGGGAGGAGGTGGAGACCGCCAGCCCGGCCGCCGCTCAGCAGCGGCGCCGCCGCCCAGCAACCCCGCGCCGGCGCCGGCGGCGGCCCCACGTCGTCCCCACGTCAGCTCTGATGCGGCAGCCGCGGCCTCCCAGCCGAGCCCGGACCAAAAGTAGCTCAGCCGCCGACGGAACCGCGTCCTCGCGCCCCGCCCTCCCCTCCCCAACTGGGCGAGTGTCTCCCGGGGGCCGCCCGGCGGAGAAATCCAAGCTCGAACTCCGCCCCCTGCCGGCCGCCGGCGGGAGTGCGGCGCTGACAATCCAACAATTAAATGGAACGAGAGGAGGGGACGCAGGGGGTATTGGGGAGGGAAGTGGGCCAGGGGGCGGGGCCGGGAGGAGGAACTAGCCTGGGGGCGGGGCGGAAGTCCCAGTCGGAGGCGGGGCTGGAAACCGGAAGCCGCTCGTACCCTGCCGGATTGCAGACTAGGCTAACTGCTGGCGCCGTTCCCGAGGGTGTCGAGGTTGCTGCTTTCCCAGGCAGCCCGCTGGGCAGCCCCAGCCCCAAGCCGAGGCCCGCGGGCATCGCGGCTCGTTCCCAGCAGGGGCCACATCCTGGAGAAAGCGGAGCCTGCTGAGGGGCCTCAGGAGCGTCCCCACCTCCCAGGCCTTGCCCGGGCCGCCATCCTGAGAAGCGCACCCGGGCCCGGGTTGCCCTGCTGGGCCGCCCGGTTCCCCGTGACCGGCTCCGTGCGTCAGCGTCGCGGGGGAGCGGCGATAGTGCCCGCGTAGAGATGGGACGCGGGGGAGCGAGGCTTTTTGGCAGCCAGCAAAAAGCCTGCGTAGAAGGGAGGATAGTTTAGTTTTCATCCGGCTGGAAATCGTGGGCTCTCGGGTCAGAGGAACATTTCTGGCCTGTGATCCAGTCACCCATTTATGCATACTTAGGCATACTAAACCGGGGTAAGGTGCCTCAAAAAGCAGGATTTTTAGCCTCAAAATAAGCCTCTTTACATTCAGGAAAAAGGAGATTCCAACCAACTAAAACCCAACCTTAGGGTACTAAGGTATGTGTCACTCTGGAAACCGCTGTTTCCAAGGGCACTCCTTGAAAAGTTGCTGAGAAAAAAATAAAGGCATATGTCAACGTAGCGCAGGTAGAGAAGGGAGGCTTGTGAGATATTGGAATCCTGTAGAGTGAGAAAATCTTCAGTGCTAGGTTTTGGCCGACCCTAACTACTTCCAGTTGTATTGTGTACTAGCAGAAATAAGTATAAAAACCTGGTTCACGTCCCCCTTTTGCCTTTGGCAGAATTCTGAAGTTTCTCTTTCCAGAGTGATAGACTTTGCCTGTCTCCACCTTTTTGCAATTAATTTCTTATGAGGAACATTAACAAATTAATTAAAGGTTAAAAAAATAAAAGATTAACCAAGTACTTTGTTAGACAAGGCTGGCACAGATTATTTATCATAATTAATGCAGTGCATTTTAGCTTAGAAAAGGGGGTCATTAGAAAGAAAGAGAAGAAAATAGGATTTCTAAGCCCGGGAAAATCTGTTCATTGTGGTTAAGGTTGACCATGTGCTAGATGAATAGATTTTCAGTTACCAGGGATTTAAGGGACGCTTAGAACCAAAGTTAAAGGATAAATATTATAATAAAAACTGAAGCCACTGAATTCTTTAAAACTATGAGATTGTTTGCAGTCGTTAAACTATCATGTCTAATTTTTAAAATCATAAAAATATAATGAAAATCTGCTTTCAAGTGTTTTTCTCTGTGTTTTTGTGTTTTTTAACTGACAACAAATTCAGTTGCCTGCCAAATTCAGTGTTTTCGATACATAATTTCCATTGTAGCTATTGTCATAGAGAACTTTAAGAACTAGAAAAGTATGAAGCTTCGCTCAGATTGGCCTCTGTTCAAATCTGAGAATTACAGGATTTGAGAGAACTAATGTAGACACTTGGTTCTGTTTTGTCAACATTTTTTAGTAGAATAATGGTAGTAATTAGTATTTTGTTTATTTTTATATTTTTAAGTACTTAGCTGAGATGCCAGAGGAACACCGGCATGGTAAAGACACCAATGATAATTCATGGAGCATATGAGCTGCTTTTTAAGTTTATTAATCACTTTAATAATAATTTTAAAAAACCTTGTAAATGGTCTCAGAATTAAATATGATGGCTATTAAATAAAACCCTTTAAAAGAATCCAGCCCCATTTTACAATAAAAGGATTAGCAGGTTACTGTATTAAAATACAACAGCACATCCCATACCAAAGAGGGCTCATTCCAAAAACTGGTCAGAGACTAAAGTCTCAAGAAGGAAGGGATGACCATGTTTCCTTGGAATGGCAGCTGTCAAAACGTAGGCATGCATGCAGTTGTCAGAAAAAAGAGAACTCAAGATGAATGAAACTGGAAACACACACCACGAGCTAGTAAAACCTAGATAAAAAGCACGAGGTTGGATTGACTCAGATGGTGACACAGGCAACTGATCAGACCAAAAAGAGGAAACCCAGAACTAGGTTAACTGATATCCCCAGGGGGCGCTGTGTACCGAGCACCCTCATGCCCCTAAGACCTAGAGCAAGGGGTGAAGCATGAGGAAAAAAGAGAGATTGCCACTATTAATTTATGAATATTTCATATTAAAAAAGGGCTCTGTGCCACATTTTTGCTTTGTAGCTTTGGCCCCTGTCTCAGCCTGATTTTCTTTACCTTTAGAATAGGGGTGCTAGTCCCGGCCGCCAAAGTGTCTGTGAAGAATACATTTGCTAACAAATAATATAAAGACTTTAGTGCACTCTCCAGTGTTTCCTAGCTAAAGAAAAAAAAAGAAAAAGAAAAAGGCTTTAGTGCACTTCATGTCATATTGCAAATAAAAAATGCAATAAAAGCTATCATTATTACTTTTTGCAGCCTCTTTATGTCATATTTATAATGTACTAGTGGATATAGTACAGACATTCAGAAATCATCTAGTAAAGATTATGACTAAAGATAATACAGGTACTTCTTACGTTTTGAATTTACAACATGTGACTTTCGTGTCCTTGAGAATAGCTGAATCTCCTAACTGCCTTTTAGTCATGGGAAGCCATTAAATATCTTTGACTAATCACACCATTTATGACAAGTGGAGTAATGGTCTCATCTACCTCCCTTTTCTTCTATTACGTTCTTCACCGGAGAGATTTTTATCCCTGCCACGGTCCCTTTCCTCTGCCTCTCAGTGCTCTCATTGCAGTTAGGCCCCCACAGGCTGCGGTGCTCTCTCTCTCTGTCCCTCATTTGGAGACACACCCACACATGGGCCCTCACCCCATCCTTCAGTTTCTCCTTTTCCTCTTTTCCACTCCCACTTAATTGCTAAAGGAAAAACAAAAAACCCAAACCCCTTCTCCCTTAACTTTCTCTCACTATTTCACTTAGGAAGCCGGTTCCTGCTCCTGGGGCATAAGAGTAGAGGTAGTAATACAAGCATACCAGGGAAAAACAAAACCACAAGTATTAAAGTAAAATTAGGCTAAAAAAAGAGTCAACGCTGGGCTGGGCATGGTGGCTCACTCCTGTAATCCTAGCACTGTGGGAGACCAAGTTGGGAGGATTGCTTGAGGTCAGCAATTCAAGACCAGCCTGTGCAATGTCAGAAAAGAAGCCAAACTCTGTAAAATAATTTGAAGAGGTATATTCTGAGCCAAACTTGAGGGTCATGGCCCAGAGACATGCCCAAGAAGCCTTGAGCAAGCAGACTTGCTGTGGCTGGGTTACAGTTTCCTCTTATACATTTTAGTAATACAGGAATTACAGGAATTATAGGTAAAGTCATAAATCAATACATGGAAGGCATACATTGGTTTGGCCTGAAAAGGTGGGACATCTCGAAGCGGCAGGGGGGCGCTTACAAGTCATAGATGGATTTAGGGATTCTTCAGTTGACAATTGGCTGAAAGAGTTAGGCTTTGTCCAAAAGACCAGGAATCAGGGGAAGGACTGCTTGAGTTAAGATAAGAGTCTTTTATCTTTCATGTATGCTATACCGGAATCAGGTTGGGAAGTAAACCACATCATAAAAACCTGTTTACTGAGATTTTATCATTTGTAGGCATGACTCACTAGGCCCCCTTAGAAAGGAATCTGGGCAAAAGAAAAAGATCAGAGTTTAGTCCTCAGCAAGGGCCCGTCTCTACAAGAAACAAAAATTAGCTGAGTGTGGTGGTGCATGCCTGTAGATCCAGCTACTCAGGAGATCGAGGCTGGAGGATTGCTTGAGCTGAGAAGTTTGAGGTTGCAGTGAGCTAAGATGACACCACTGCACTCCAGCCCAGTTGACAGAGTGAGATCCTATCTCCAAAAAAAAAAAAAAAGAAAGAAAAAGAGTCCATGCCATCAACCTCTAAAGAACTCTTTCATGTGCATAGAAATTCTATTTAGAATTTACACAAAGTCCCCATTGATGATCTAAATCTTTCTCTCATTAAACTGTCCTCCATCGTCAGTGTATAAAATAAAATTAAAAATTGTTTCTACTTTATCTTGCTTGTATTTGTTAGTTACTTATAATGCAGAAGTATATTTCATGCATTAAAAAATATTCATTGAGGACATACTTCAACCAAGGAGAGCAGTCAGAGTACTGAGATAGACGTTGAGGATATAGCGATTATATTTTGGCTTAAATAAGCTTCATGGTACCATTATTTATACCATTTTTGCCATAGAAAAAAATGGTTTTCCTTCTAAACAGTTAATTTTTTCACCAAACTTTTAGAATACAGTTCATCTGTAAATTGGTTATGGTGTTCAAATTCAGAGATTAATAAACTGGTAATAAAATATTCTGAAGTAAAGTTTTGGCTTGTGAAAATCAAGATGGGATGGATTTTTCATGCTCTCAATTCCTGAAACATGCTGTATCAGGCCCTTTGCTCATGCCCTTAGCTTTGGGTATGATGCTTTTCCCTTTCTTTATGTTGTTATTTCAAGGTTTTCATTAGGGGCGTATAAGTGTTTTTGTTACATGGATATCTTGTATAATGTTTAAGTTGGGGCTTTTGGTATGCCCATCACCAGAATAGTGTTCATTGTGCCCAACGGATAAGTTTTTATCCCACATTCACCCTCCTGCCAACCCCTCTTCTTGGTCTCTTATGTCCTTTATATTGCTTTTTGCCCACGTGTATCCATCCATTAGCTCCCACTTATTAGTGAGAACACATAGTGTTTGGTTTTCCATTCCTGAGATACTTCACTTAGGATAATGGTCTTCAGTTCCATCCAAGTTGTTGCAAATGGCATTATTTCATTCCTTTTTGTGGCTGAGTAGTAATCCATGATATACATATGCCACATTTTCTTTATCCGCTCATGAACTGGAAGGCACTTTGGTTGATTCCACATCTTTGCAATTTGTTAATTGTGCTGTTACTTTTCCCTTTCTTTTGCCTGTTAATTTTCTAGTCATCCTTCAGAGTTTGCCTTCTTCAATGAAGCTTCCCTGTATTTGCCAGGCTGGATTAAGCTCCTTTAATCACTTATTTTTATTTATATATTTTAAAAAATTTAATTTATTTTTTTGTAGAGACTAGGTCTTGCTATGGTGCCCAGGCTGGTCTCAGACTCCTGACCCCAAATGAACCTCCCATCTCAGCCTCCCAAAGTGCTGTGATTAGAGGCATGAGCTACTGCACCGGGCTCACCTTTAATCATTTATGTACCTTTATTTTACTATAGACTTCTCTTTTGTGGTGCTTATTATAATTGTAATTAAATAATTATGTCAATGCATATTTACAGCCCATCTCTGTATGAGAATATAAACTCCATGATGGCATCTGTCTCAAATAACACTATTTCCCTAATATCCCCTGAATTTCCCCTTAGAATCACCTATAGGAAGAAGTAATGTTATGGCAAATGCATTAAGTAGCTCCCAACACAATCGTCTGTTCACATTAGACTTTTAAATACCTATTTGCTTTCACTTAACTTATCTAGTTCAATACCATGTGCTGGAAATGTTTCATAACTATTTTCCAAAAAAATGAGGACTGAGATGGTGTTACTAAATGAACCGTGTGGAAAAATGCATTTGGAAAGGGAC
>RJWJ010018181.1:0-31906 GCA_004363605.1 Indri indri | reverse complement strand
AAACTGACCAACTTTCCAAAGTTAGAGTTTGTCATTCTTTAAAATCATCTCTAATGGTCTCTTAATCTCATATTCTTGGCAGTGTTCCGTTTCATTTGTAAACATTCATAATGGTAATACTGGGATGACATCACAAAGGGGAATCCTGATTGACTTGAGTATCAACAGTATTCAAGCCTAGAGCCATATTTAGCTATGTTGATGTGTTCGTCGTGTCATTTTTTTTCAGTACTTCTTGATATAAGCTTATTTCATTTATACATTTTAATAGCTCATCAGGCACAATTGTCACTGTATGCTGCATAAAATTAAAATACAGCAATTAAATATTAGTCAGGGTCTTATAAAGTGTCACTTATTTTCACATATATACGATGATATGTCTGAAATCAAGATTTATAGTTTGAAATGTTACTTCATAAAATATAGGAAGTAGTGTCTGAAATACTATATTCATATAAATGCCGTATTTTTGTCTTGTATGTATACATATTTATTTTGGTTGAATCGTTTGGATGTTAGAGGAAGAAAATCATGCCATCTGAAAAATAAAATATAATTTTTATATCTTCTTTTTCAATACTTACATGACTTATTTTCTGGAATTGTTGGATTTCATAAAATGTCCCAGAGTGTTAAATAATTGTCAAGATGTAGAAGAATTACTATCTTGGTCATGATTTTTTTGGCAATATTTTTAGTATTTTGGAATTTAACATGAGTTTTGTGTAGGATTTTGAAAAAAGATCATATGTAAAAACTTTTGAGGTTTTAATCCTTTTTAACTTAGACTTCATTAAAATTTTGAATAGGTGCCAAATTTCATCAAACATATTCAAAATATATTCATACAATTAAACATTTTTAACTTTAATTTATTGCTGTGATAAATTATATTGAGGGACTTCCTAACATTGAACTACCCTTGCATTTGTAGCTTAAATCTATATACCCTGTATTATTTTAATGTGCTGCTGGAAGGAATTTATAGAATTTTATTTAAAATTTTAATCTATATTTATATGTGATATTGATCTTTGAATTTTCCTTTTTTCTATTTTATTTGATGTTATTATTATGGCTTTGATAGCTTTGTACAATCATTTTAAAAGCTTTCCTTTTTATATATTCTGAAGACCTTTGAATATTACAGGCTTCACCTATTCTTTAGGTTAGTCAGGAATCAACTATTAAACCACTCGGAATAATTTTGACTGTATGCCATTGATTTTGATATATTTTCCCTTTGTATTCACTTTTCTGTAGTTAATTACTTTCATTCTGTTTACTCCATGATTTGTTGGTTATTTAAAGGCATAATTATTAATTTGCAAGAGGATTTTTGATTTATTTTTATTTCATTGCATGACCAAAGAATATAAATGAAATAAGTAAATTAGGAATTGTTTCAAGTGTCTGTGTGATCAGATATTCAATTGTTTTTCTAAATTTTCAATGGTTATGAAAGCATAAGATCCTATAAGTTAATGTTTTGGAAATAGCAATTGAGAGACATTGTTACTTATTATTAAAATTATATCTTTCTACTTTTTATAAACAAAAAGGTAAAATAATGTATTCAGGCAGTAGTGGTGGCTGTATTAATATCTTCTAAATCTCAGAATTTTCATCTTTCAGGATGATACCTTTTATTACTACATAACACAAGTTAGTTTGTTTTTATTATCTCTGAGCTTATATACCAAGGTATTTGAAACTAAATCACCACTTCTACTCTTTTTCACACTACTATTTTTTTTTTACGGTGGCCTGATATCATCACCATCCTTCTATTTCATTATATCTTTTGCAATTTTAGGTATCATTTTATAAATAATAAATGACTGGATTTTGACATTGAAAACCAATTGAGTCTTTGATTTTAAAAAGGTCACTTAACACATTTTTATTTATTGAAAAATAATGTTTTTCATTACAGTTCCTTTTATTATACTTTTATTTATAAAAAGTTATTTGCCTTTTTCCTGTACTTAAATTTGTCGATTCAAATTTAATTCCTCTTATTCTAGAAACTATATTTAAATCTAGATTTATGTACTTATATATCAAAAAGAAAAATTCACTGTGTCCCTCCCAAGATATTGGAAAGGCACACTTCCCTCGTCTTCCTTCATCAAGAAACTGAATGCACTCAGGGGATGAATTTAGGGGGAAGGAAGGGAGGGTGCAGATGCTCTGAGGAAACGTCTGCCCAGTTACCTCATCTGAGGGTCCTTTTGTCCAGTGTGTTGAATTCGGAGGAATTCAATGAATGAATGAATGAATGAATTCAATGAATGTGGTTTCCTGGTTCCCCCCTTCACCATGCCCAAGACCGCCTGACGTCATTCCGTTGCTCATCAGCACTGTCCCAGGATCCCAGAGGGAGAACACTCAGCCTGGGATCTCCCGTTTCCTATGCCTGCCACTGGCCTTCCTGTCCCCCATTGTGTCTGCACACCCTGCATATAACTGTATTCCCGGCCGAGTGCTATTATAAGCAATAATAAAGTGCTTATTGTACAGAGAAAAAAATTAAATACCTTAATGCTGACTCTCTTTCTTCTCCTACTGCTTAGTTTTTCTGAATATTTTTTAAGTATAGCTTCAAGCTATTAGTAAATCTTCCTTGAACATTTTAAAGTTTGTTTATTGTTTTATAAATGCTTACTTAGTATCTATGTAATGGATCTCTGTCACATTCTCATAAATTTTTATTCAACTAGAGATTATATAAGATTTGTTGCTCACTACTTTTCATGTATTCATCATCTCCCTTTATCTTTATTTAATGTTTGCGTGGTAGAAATAGTACAGGATTATCTTAAATAGGGGATAGGAATGGTATATTTATGTGTTTGTTTGCTATTTTTAAAAAGTCTTTTACCTTTACATCCAAGTGCTATTTTAGCTGGGATGCTGAATAACTTCCATTTTCCCTTACGAACACCCCTGCACTTTTTTCTTCCTTGCTTTGTGCCATGGGAGTTGTATTATATGGATTACATCAACGGGATTTTGCCCTTTGGCTTCCTAAAGGTTTGGACAGGGGATGGGCATGAACTCTGGACATTGCCTCTCTTAACTCTCTACTGATGGGGTCACCGTTGCCTGGCTAAGTCTTTTGACTGAAGATTATAGTGCCTATCAGGAGACCCTCTCCATATTGCTCTCTCTTCCTAGATTCCAGGAACCACTCTCTCCCCTCAGTCATTCAGGCAGTCCTGGGAGGTAACTGTGCCCTGAGGTGTTAAACTGTGTTTTGTGGGATTTCCTACCTTCAGCCCACACTTTATAAGTAAGCTCTTCATTAAACTTGTACCATCTGAAAGCACTATCCGATCCTTGTTTGTAAATCGACTGACATAGCTGTATTTAGGATTCTTCCTATAGACCTGTCTGTTGAGATGTCTTGGTGGATTATCAGTCACAGTGAAACAAAGTTAGACAAAGCACAGTGAACAGAATCCCCAACTGTCAGAAACATCTGTGATGAAACATGAAGGAGGGGAAAGACGAGTGTTGTTCTGGTTTCTCCAGGTCGAGATGCAGAGGGGCAGCTTCAGCCTGCCACCGTAATTCCTCTCTGGTGTTATAAAAGCAGAATGGAGGGGCACTCACCCGTATGCTGAGGACACTGATTCCAGCTGTGTGTGGAGCTTGCTGGCCCCTAGTCTTGGCAATCATGACATTGAGGGACTTCACCTCGGGCTCTGCTGGAGGGGCAAGCATCCTCGTAGTGTGTCCAACAGTGTCTGTTCCTACACTGTCTTCCTGAGACCTTTAAGTCTCCGTTGTATGCAAAATGTTCTCTAGGTCTTAACAGAAGAGGGTCAGAATATGGCCATGTAATCCTACGGTAAGTAATTCCCATAAACATATCTGATGACAGAGAAAAAACTATAGTTCTCTCTATTAGCAGAACAAGCAGAGACAGCAGGATGTAGTGTATATGGACTAATAAGGAGAACAGATGTCTTCTTCAACTCACTATCTTCTTGTGCATCTGTTCCCCTGCTGCTGACTCTGTCATCACCAGGCCCCTTCATTCCAGCAGGAGCAGGTTAGGGATGAGGCCCTAGAATAGGCCTGAACCCACAGGAATGGTATTACTGCTGCACATTCCTACCCTATTAATACACAAAACAATATGTGACTCCCAAAGAACTCTTATTCCTATAAACAACAATTCAAGTGAGAAAACCCAAGACTGCCCTCACAGATATGAGAAAGGATAGAACTATTTGTTGCTGGCCGCCCGTTTTGAAGGTAATATCTGTTATCTAAGTAATATCAGGATCTTGTTTAGAGATTTTATATCTGTTTTACTCCCGTGAGGGATGCCCTAAATCTTTTGGTGCTGACTTACTCTTAATAGAATGCCATTTTACACTATAAAATTTGAGAGAGAAAAAAAATAAAGGCAAAGAAAAAGTCGTGGCTGTTAACCAAATCTGGCATTCTGTTTCCATTTTTACAATGAGACTACCATTTTGGGGAACTCAATATCCCTTTGTGGCCACAATACTATGGTGTAATTCAAGAGTTTTCTCGAGTCCCTGTTAGATACAATGCATATATTGTTATGAAATCACTGAGTTTTAACATATATATATAGAGATCTAATTATAATATAGATTTAATAGTAAATATAATATAGATGGGGAAGAAAATATATTATTTTTATGTCACTTTTGTTTTATTTTTTCCTAATAGTAGATACCATCCTAATAGTAGATACCCCATATGTTATTATGAAAATTTGTATTTCCAGAAATTTGTTCCTTACATAATGACCTTTCCTCTTTGTCTATGTGACATTAAATTCAGTGAAAGAATTATCAGAGCATTTATTTTTACTTCCATGTGGAACCTATTCACATGTGTTTGTCTTCTTGTTTTTTTAAAGGAGGATGCCATGTATGAAAGTAATTACTTTTATTGCATTACATGCAAAGAAGTATACAGTAACATAATCTTAGATCTTTATGCATTAGCTTCTTAGGGCTGCTGTGACAAAGTTGCACAAACCAGGTGGCTTCAAACAATGAAGAGGCTTAATTCTCTCACAGTTCTGGAGGCAGGAGATCTGAAAACAAGGCATCAGCAGCTCTATGCTCTCTATTAAGCCTTGTCCACCTCCGGTAGCCCCTGGCATCCCTCGGCTTGTGGCAGCATCACTCCAATCCTTGCCTCTGTCATCACTTGGCTGACTTGCTTGTGTCCGAGTCATCACACTGTGTTCTCTTTGCGTGTGTTCTTATAAGGACGCCAGTCGTTTTAGATTAAGGCCCACCCTGATAACCTCATCTTCACTTGATAACATCTGTCAAGACCTTATTCCAAATATGATTGTGTTTATATGTATTATGGGTTAAGACTTTAACATGTTTTTCATGGGCACATCTCAATTCATAACTCTTGGCTTTAAATAGTTCATTTATAGGCAGGTAATTTCATTATGCTATTGAAGTAAGTACATTATATGATGAAATATTCTACATATTTAATTGCTATATTTTATAAAGCATTTCAGGCTGGGTTTGGTTTAGAGATAAGCATTAACAATTCTAGCATAAGCACAAAATAGTTCTAGTTTTATGGATTGAATTTATAATAGATACTAATAATGACAATTTGTGGGCTGAATGCTACATTATATCATATATTAGAAGAAAAATACTGTAGAAAATATTATGTTCTAGTTTGGTTACAAAATAAAAAATACAAGGTGAAGTTATTAGGTGATTTTATTTATGGATAACCAGTCTAACAATAACAGCAAAATTTAAGATATGAATTTTAATTAGCTATTTTTCTTTTGAGTAAGAAATTTTTTCCTTGATTAATATTCTCCTGTAAGACTTTTTTAATTCTGTATTCTCTAGGTGTAACTAAAATGAGAATTGGGAAACTGAGAACCAAGTATCATATAACTTAATTAATTCACCAGGATTGCTTTGTGAGTTTGCAAATGCAACTGCAAGTAGGAAGTAAAATATTTACAGTTTATTCATAAGTATACTAGTTGAAGTCTGCTTTTTAAATATGCCAGAGCGTGAATTTAATAACTTAATTTAATAACAATTTTGGCTTTATTGTTACTAGGTCAGCAGTTAGCACTTAAGAAAAAAAATTGATGGGAATAATAATTTACATTATTCTACTTCATTTGGTTATTTGTTCTTATCTAAACTCTATTACTAATACTTATATTAGTTAATGTTTCTTGTGATTTTTATTATGGGCCAAAGTTCTTCTAAGCTTTGCATATATTAACTAATTTGCCCTCAAAACAAGTCTATCAGGTAGGTAATATTATTATCCCTGTTTTCCACATAATGAAACTGATAAACAGGTGTTAAGAAATTTGCTTATGGTTACACAGCTAATAAGTACTGCAGTACAGCTTTTTCAAACTATATCATCATTACTCTTTTACCAAATTGTTGTGTGATTTTTGCAAGTCTTTTTATCTCTCTGGACTTCAACTATGCCATTAATACAAAACTTTTTAAATGTGACATAAATATAAGCAATGGATTAAATTGGCATTTCTCATTGTTCCCAACACCAAAGCTGCTCTCTTTGATGTTAATAGAAATTATCAGAAAAAGAAAACTATGGTCAAATACATTGGGAAAATACAACATCCTTCTCTTGAAGATTTTCAGTGCACATCAGCATTAGGTCACATCAGCATTAGGTCTGAGAATTTATGTAGCAAAAGCGTTTCTTTCATGTAGGGTACTTTTCACAATATTATTTGATCAGCAATTTTTTATAAAAGGAATACCTACTAATAAAAAGTATTTTGGAGACACAGTTTGGGAAATTATGAATTTAGAACTTTTGAAGTTCTCTCACTCTCTAAAATTACAGTTACCTGGTATTTTAAGGTGATATCCTGTTATTGACAACCTCTCGTAATTCATCTGTATGTGATTTTCTTGGAGCTCTTTTTCCAATTGTTCAAATTCTCTCCTTTTTTTGCCCTTTCAATTCTGCACATCCTATTTGGGATTCTTTCCCTCTTCTAGTACCATGTTGGAACCACACGATCATATATTTCATTGATCTTTCCTCTCAGAATATGCTGAAATTTAAACAAATTTCCAAAACTCTAAATTTTCCAAAACAATTTTTCTCTCAAACTTTTTTCTTTCATTCTTGGCCCCTTTATATCCATTGTGATTTAAGAGTTTTATTGCATCCTTATTATAAACTGTGTCAAATCTGTTAGGAAATAGACTACAAGTCAATCTCTTCCCCCCTACACACATACATCAAAATAAATTACACATTCACCATCTTAACAGATTCCATTCACATTTTTTGAAACCGAAGGGTAATTTAAGATTCAACTTTATATAAAATCTTTCTTAAAAGAATTAGAAACCTTCCTCATACACAAAGTTGCGTTGTTTTTTTTTTTAATAAATGGACACTGGAGACTTTCTGGTTATATTGTTCTTGTCTGTATTCAAGGATTATATATAAGTGAATGCAATAAGATTATTTTCACCTATTGCTCCAAAACTGACTTAGGTGCTCTTCCTCCATGATCCTTAATACCTTCTGCGGAGTCTTTTCCTACAATGTATCTGATTTAATAATTGCCTTTCTATATGTCTGCCTCCACTATTAGGCTGTATATATTTTTTACATCAAGTAATGTACCCTATTTTCAATTTATCTTCAGCACTAAGTATAATGATTAAAACCTAGGATATATAAGATCCTCACATGTACATCTCAAAAATTTCTAAGATATTAATAATGATTATCATTGGACAGCATTTTATAATTTGCTCAATAGTTTACCTTTACTGTTACTAATTCTAGTAATATTTTGTTTGATCTTCCAAAACTCCTGCTATTAGATATTGGCATTATTTGCAATTTGCAGATAAGAAAACGAAATCTTAAAATATATTAAATGTTAATTAAATGGAGGATAATTGAAATAATTGAAATTAAAGGATGTGCAATATGTAGATAGGCAGAAAGAAAAGGTTAAAGTCATTTCAGAAAGGACAACAGAACAAGAGGAAAAGTCCAGGAATGAAAATAACTATGACACGTGGTGCAGGACACAATGGAATGTAGCGTGGAGGGATTAGGGAATTTCAAAACAGTGTGTCAGTTGTTCACCTGTTATCTGGAATCCCAATCATCCTTTTTGTCTTGAAGTTACAAAGGCTCAGTATTCTGCATATTCACCTAATATTTTTCCAAATTTGAGGTTATATGATCATGCCCTAATATATGTAACTGCTTTAAACATTTAAGATCAGATTTGCTTTCATTTCATTTGATCATTTGATCAATTTGAGTTTTAGTTACATTTATTATTATAAGCTTGGGAGTTTCTTGTCTAAGTTTTTTTTCTGAATTATCTGTATATTGTGTATACAGATAAAATATACCATTTGTTTATTTTCAGATAACTCATCAGGGAAAGAATTATTTAGGCAACATATGTGTCGATTGAAGTCGATACCCATTTTTGTGTGTCGATTGAGGTCGATACCCATTTTTGTGTTTTTAGTATATTTTCTTTCAATGATGAATATTTAATTGTGATACACAAAAAAATCCATGAACACTATCAAAATAACATCTGTGTCTCAGCAAGAAAAGGAAAAAAAATAATCAGAGAAGACAAGCAGTTGTATCTGGAATATTTTTCAAATGAATAGTATGTGAAAATTTTACGCACGTAATAAAAGCTATAATATTTTAAAAAAGAAAGCACTAGCCAAAGAGGTGATCATGAGATACTGGACGATTAATTACTACATATGCAAAAAATCCCCTAAACTATAAATGAGATGAGATATTGATAAGATGTGCCACAAAAATAGTAAGACAGGAAAAAAATCAGCATGGGGTATATATCATTATAACAACTTCAAGTTCTCTTTTAGAGTTAGTTTTTCCTTCTTATACTTCTTTATACTTTTATCTAAACGTTTACAAAAGGTGTGTGTGTATATTTGTGCTTGTAGGGCGGGGAAAGCAGCTTAAAATGAAGTATTTTAAGTACTGTGGTAGCAGAATAATGCCCCCCCAATATGCCCACATCCTAATCCCTGAAACCTATGAACATGTTACCTTACCTGCAAAAAGGGCTTTGCAGATACAATTAAATTAGGGATCTTGAAATGAGGAGATTTTCCCAGATTATCTGTGTGGGCTTGCTGTAATCACAGGGTCCTTATAAGAAGGAGGCAAAATGTCAGAGCAGAAGAGAGATTTTGAGGTGCTTTGAAATTGGAAGAAAAGGCTGCAAGCCGAGGACTGTGGGTGGTCACTAGATGCTGGAAAAAGCAAGGAAACAGATTCTCTTCTAAAGCCTATAGAAGAAACATAGCAGTGCAGAAACATTTGCTTTAGCCCCGTAAAATGTATTTTGGGTTTCTGGCCTCTAGAATTGTAAGATTTTTTTTTATCAGTTTTTACATTAGCAATGTTATTGGTAACCCATAAATTATGAAATTCATGAAGCAATTGTAGATACAGAATATTATCTATAAACCTGATTCATAGACAGCCTTATGAATTCTTACTCCAGTAAGAAAAATGGATGGAACTATAGTAGTAACTGTTTACATTTGAGATTGAAAACTTATATTTAAATAGTTTCATATTATAAGTTCTCTTGAGCAGGAATCAAAACTTTTTAGTTCACCTGATACAGTATCTAGGATAGATCAAGGTACACTTAGTTAACAATCTAAAATATCTTTTTTCAGTACTCAACTGTCCCTGAAAACCTTGAAACAACTTCTTAAAGTATCATTTTATAACTAGAAATGTAGATTTCTTCTACAAATATTTTTGTCTTACTATTCTGACTCCAGTGTATATGCATTGGAAAAGTATAATTCTGTGTTTCAATACCTTTCAGACTCAAACTTCCTTTTTTTCTTAATGTTTTTATTATTAGTAGTAAAATTGCTTTCACTGCTATTCTTTTTTGTGTTTTGTATGCTTTGCATGCATTAAAACATGTTACAGGGGAAGACCGATTACCTGCAGAGCTGTCTATTCAATAACAATAAAAAGAGATAAATTGAAATGTATATAGAATTAATCATCAATCCCCAAATTTACCTAAATGATGCCAAATATCCAGTTATTTCTAAAAATAAATAGACTCTGTTTCCTGTTTTTCTCTGAAGGTCCAGGATTATATTGACATAGCTGAAAAATGAATCAAGAAATTTCACCTATGTGATTTTTTCTATAAGTCTATACCAATTAGAGTAATTAAATTTTAGAGTATCATTTATTATGGGTAAGATATAAACTGTTGAGAGTAAAGAACAATCACATTTAAATAGAAGAAATGTACTAATATAACAATGCTAATATCATTAAACAAGTGTTCAATAAAATTTTAAAAGCTATGAAAAGTTAAGCAAATACTTTAAATAGTGATGTACTTCGTCATGGATAAGTACATTTTGGAAGTTGTCTTTATCTATAATTAGAGACTGTCACACTCAATCATGTTAGAGGCTACACTAATAATGATCATCTGCCAAATTTTTACATTCTGAAAAAATATGCATTCCATATAAATAAACTCCAATTGTTTGCTGCCTAAAATATTCCATATACTAAAAATAACTTATACTAACAGCCTCCACCTTGGAACACCTTGTGTGAACTTATTAAAAATTATTTTTACCAATAGCTTATTATGTAGGCTGATTTTCAAATACATATGTTTTTATGTATGAATATCGGCATTTTCCCAAGAAAGGAAAGTGGTCGTTCATTATCAATGGGGAAATACATGTCAGTTTAGACACTTAAGAATAAGTCAGTTTGATTTATCATTCTATTATAGATTATGGAAGCATCCTTAAACAGTGAAAATGATCTGCCAAATCGGATCAATCAAAAATAATGAAACAACTTTAATTTAAAAAACTCATTCCATGAAGGGGTGGTTTTGGTAGTAGAAACTTCCATCCCTGAAAAAATAGAGAGGTATCCAGATTTCAAAATTAGAAACAAAAGGATGAAACCATAATATACAGAAATGCAAAGTCATGTCAATTTTAATCATAGCATTGCTACTGTGATTTTAAATATAATATTCCAATACTAATTATCAATTTAACACAACATCCCTATTTTAATGAGGCAACTTTATTGGTGAGTTTTGTTTTCTTATCCAACTGGGATTATATTTAATGCAGTTAAGATCACTAGCATCAGATGAATGAAAATTTGATTTATGCTGCACCGGTATACAACTCTTTATAAATAATCTTGCAACCTGATACAGAAAGTGTCTATAAATCTGGCATGTTTGACATTTCCATTCAGTACAACAACTCGTTGACATATACTTAATTTGCTACTTCTTAAAGGTGTTGCTTGAAGTTCCCTTCTACTTGACAGTTGTCTGACAGTTCAGCTTCGCTCAGAGCTTAACAAAATGGGAAAAGAATGCATTATCTAAACCTCTATAGAATATCCATTTTATGTCATTTTATGACTTTGGTAATGTCCAGAACTAAACTCTATTCTTCTAGATATTGACTAAGATGTACTTTTTTTTTTTTTTTGCTGGTTTTTGTAGTTGTGTATATACCTTTTGCTTTCCAATGAGCTCTATCTTGAAATGTCAAATCCTTCTGCCATGCAGTTCTTAAACTATAACTGATGATTACAATAGGGACTTGTGAAGGAAATTAGATAAAAATATATCTCCTGGCCTCCCATCGTTTTAGTCAGTTCAGGCTGCCCTAACAAATTGTCAAAGATGGGAGGCTTAAACAATAGACTTTTATTTCTCCCAATTCTGAAAGCTGGACATCTGACATCAGGGTGTCGGCATGGTTGGGCTCTGGTGAGGGCCCTCTTCCTAGTTGCAGACAACCAACTTCTTGTGTCTTCACATGGCAGAGAATGAGTTAGCTCCTAGCCTTTTCTTATAGGGGCACTAATTCCATTTATGATGGCTCTACCTTCATGACCTAATCACTCCCAAAAGCCCCACCTCCAAATACCATTACATTAGGGGTTACATTTCAACATATGAATTTTAGGGAGCACAAATATTTAGTTCACAACACCCACCATTTCTGTATTTTAAGCAAGATGCAAAAATTGTAATGTTTGCAATACTAATAATGCTCTTAGTGTCTGGCATCTTTGACAAATGCTTTTGGATGTTGTTCTGGTTAAAATTCCTATTTATAATCCACACAGACTTCTCACACTTCTCTTTATACTGTAGTTATTCATTGTGGCTGATATATATACACACACTTTTAAAGATGGGTGCATATGATTTTGTTTAAGAATCATTCAGAAGCATATTATATGTCAGGACTTCTGAGACAGAGTAACTATTATAAACTGAATTTCTAAAGGAAACCAATATCGTGGTCTCCTTTATGCCTGTTTCTATTATCTCAGGTATCACGGTAAGCTTCGATGGTGGACTTTATATATGTTATTCACATTGTACCATAAACTCATAAGGGGAGAGAATAACATTGTGTTATAAATAATCTAGAAATGACAAATAACAGTGAAATATTTTGTGTTTGACATATTAAAACACTTTCACTTTCAGTCTTCATTGGGTTCTCACCAGAGCCTTGAGAATTCTATATGGTTTAAATGGTTTGTAGGGGAAAAGTCTATGGCAAGGACGCTTCCTTTCTAACTTTTAATTTAATGCTTCCTTTATAACACATATACTTATTTAAAATATGTTCAATGTATAGAAACTGAGAATTAATGTGTAGGTAAAAGAATTAGGGCAACCCTGTGAACTCAGTGTGACTAGAATCTTAAAGATTCTGAAGGACACACTAAAATGCCTTGCAGGTCCAAGCTGAAAGTCAATCAGTAAAGATGGCAGAGACTTAAAAATTCTCAAAGAATCAAACAGGCAGAATTAACTCAGACAAAGTGTAGTTGGTCCATGACACTGATATCAGCAATAACAAACAAACAAACAAACAAACAAACAGCACTATGTGACCTCTGCTTTCATTATGGTTCTTGCTAGACCTGAGTAGTCTTGGCTGCAATGGAATTTATAGAAAGTGTTCAGGTTGGAGACTGTCTGAATTCTTGTAAACACTCTGGAAATAGTGGGTAGTGTGATGTCTTCTGCAGTCTCCTTTCAGTAGATAAACTTTAGTTCTATTTAGAGTGCATCCTTTGCACTACAGTTGATGTTTTAGGAAACAGTGACATATGTACAAATATCTCTAACTTTCCATTCATTTCAGATTCAAATTTTACTAAAGCAATGTCCATTAAAATTATCACATTATGACTAATCATTTTGTTGTAAATTGTACAAGACTCCTATTTTCTTGTGTAATCTATGAGTGGATTACGTGCTCAAAATTTCAAATTAACAAAATAATCTGGATGTAATACTAAAATGATTTTCCGTAATATATAGACATAAGGTAAACCAGCTAGTTGATAAACAACTATTCATATGGGGAAGTTTGCATAAAATATTGTGAATTTGACTTAGCACAGAGATAAAGAAATGGACTGAAAAGTTTAAATACATACATATATGTGTTCAATTTGAAATTTATGTATGCTTTGAAAATAGATAATAGATATCTTGAATTGATAATATTTATCCAGCTTAATTCAACACAATTTAAACCAGATCTTTTATAAAATTTATTTCTTAAAATTTCTAAAATAAGGGGTGCTCATTGTAAATAAATTCAATACAGAAATATATGGAGCAAAATACAACAGTAAGAAGTTCACTAAAATTATGATTGCCAGTGCCTTTGGCACTGAGGGAATGGGATTAGAAGAGGGAGAAAAGGGGTCAATAACTTTATCTCTAATGCTTGATTTCTTTCATTGGAAAAGAAAATTAAATGACAAAATGTTTCCTTTGACAATTAGGGATTATATGTACAAAGAAGCTTGATACAGTATTTTTTGTAGTTTTCTGTACTCTTTTAAGTTTCTCAAAAATGTTTAAAGATTTAAATTAGACTTTTTTACTAAGTAATTTAGCTTGATTTAAGTTCTTTAATACTCCAGAGGTGTCTGAACTGAACTTAAAGTGTTTTTAATTCTGCAAGCATTCACTTCTGCATTCATTAATTTAATGTGAGAATACCAGATCAGTCTACTGTGATCAACGTCCAAATTCTATTGGATTTTCTCCCTGCACACAACTCCCAAGTAGGACACTCCAAAAGCTATTTCAAGTAATCTTCCTCAAACACAGCAAAAGCATAACAAACCCAAAAGGTAGCTCTTTCTTTTTCCATTTCCACACAACTGGTCCTCAAACTAAGCAGTCCTGCAACTGAAGCTAAGAACCTCTTTGAAACTCACAATACTTTCTTTTTAGCAGTGTAAAGGGACCTGAGTTAAAAAAAGAAAAAATAAAATTGAGAGTCAGTTTTCTTCACTATGAAGCCCTTTTCTACCCCTACCTCCTCCCAGCTAGGCCAAGAACAGACCTTCCGCTTTCCTGGTAGTAACTTCACACTATTGGATTTTGTTTAAATGGCCAGAGTAGCTCTTAATCGTATTATCGTACATATGAGTTTATCACCAACCAAGAAAACAACGTTTCTGAGAAGACTTTTAATGGGAGTGACCCTCAGTTAACAGCTGCATCTGATGCCCTTCAAAAGGTGCAAAGCAGTGTAGGTGCTCAGTGAATGAAAAAAAAAAAATGACTGAATTGATGTATGAATAGATAGATATAAACATCTTCATGTTAAAAGGAAATACTCTTCTTTATTTCATATTTCAAAATATTTAACATATGGGTTGGTATATTGGTGATAGTTTTCCTTCTTTTTTAAACTTTTAGAAATATATTGTCATTTTTTTAGTATGGGTCTATAGCTAAGCAGCCAATTTCAACAGTAAATTTTGAATAGTGGATATGTCTAAATTTATTTCCTCAAATTATCCAATTAACAGATATCTAGGAGTTTCTATTAGATATGCAGATTTGTGAACTTCATGCCATGCTTACTTCAACCTCTAAGAAGTGTGGGAAGCTGTCAAATAATTGGTGATATTGGTCAAAAATTGTTTCTAAATAAAGCTAAAATATTTGAGTGGCTAAGATCAGTATAGGACTATTCTGATTTTGTTCATTTGCACATCCACTTTCTTTCTACCAATAGCCAAATTTTATTAATTTTGAATTAAATTCATTCAGAATTCATAATGATTCTACTATACAAATTTGTAGGCTATGTTTGCATTTGATAAAAATTATTTTTGATAAAATTAGCTAAGTAAATTAATAGCTTTAATAGTGCTGTGTGGAGATCAAGGGAGAAAGTGTTTAACTTTTCTGAGAAAACTTACTTTAACTTAACTAAAAAATCAACTTGGTTTCAGCAGCGTACTAGAACATATGCATAGAATAGTGTGCTAATTATAAGTTCTCTTGTCTGTTCATTAAAGTAGATTTGTCAGAATCATCATTTTGTAATATTTGTTTAATAATTACCTTGTGTTACTTTATGGTCCTGAAGGAAATAAATTCACATTTGTTTTACAAATGCCCTGTATTTCAGACTTTTAACTAATTAAGGATGATAACTTTCTCACCTCAATTAACTCTTAATTAATGAAGTTTTAAAATATTTTTTCCCTTTTTCTTCTTCTTGTGTTTTTGGTAAGTAGGTAATCAACATCAACAAACATCGTTTTTCCAAAATTTGCTAGCCTATTATATTCTATTTTATTGCATGCTGAAACAGGTGAGAGGGAAAATAGTTAAAACTAACATTGAGCAATCACCTACAGCAAGCCTAGAACTTTGATAAACACTTCCATATTTTCTGATGTAATTCCAATAATTGCACCCAGTTCTTTCTCAGAACAGAAAACTGAGGCTAAGAAAGATAAACTGTTTGTTAAAAATCACGTAGTAAGTAGGATGACTGGGACTTAAATTGTTTGCCTAGTTTGAAATCTCTCCTCCTTTTGTCCTTCTTCAAAATATTTCTATGTTCTCTAAAAAAGAGCAGGGATAAGCCTACAATTTGCGGTGCATAATCTATACCAACTTATTTATGAATTGTATCAATCAGTATGATAGCACTTTGCTTTATGTCCCAATGTATTTACTATCTTGTAGACATTTTTGTGTTAATAATTGTTCCTAGTTAAAATACTCTTCTGATTACGTTAGTATTAATAACCAAACTTTATTTATCAAAACATTTTTATTTCTCATTTTAAAAATATCTTTCATCATTCATAAGTTAAGTAAGGATTCTCAGCACAGACTTGCTATGGGCAGATACTGGGAAGTAACTTCTGCTGAGTTTACTAAGAGATCCTTCATAGATTTTCTTTTGAATTATTTTCTTTCTAATTTTATGATTTTATTACACTCTTATTTAAAATAAAGCAAACGTTTTTATTCTTCTTAGGTTTACAGTCTCCATCACTTTAAAAAGAAAATAAGGTTATTCCATTTAAAGTAGCTATGTATTGCAACAGTTCATTGTATAGTTATAGAACATACCATACAGCAATCATCTGACCCTTCTCTAGGTGAGCCATTCAAGGCTGTCTCTTTCTTTGAAGGTGATAGAATAATTAAATTGTCATTACAGTCTAGTGCCACTGAAAGAACAGTAGTTGTAATGCCATATTGCCTGACATTTAGACTTATATAGCTTGGAATATTGAGAGACAGGAGGGAGTAGAGGAAGGAGTGAGTCAGTTTTTAAATTCTGTTACTATAAAGAAAGATTTTAGGAAACAACTTGGTGTTGTTAGGTTATTGAAACCTTTGGCAATGTTGGGTTTCAGGATCTGAAATGTCAGTTCTTGGCAGGCTCATGGCCAAAGGATGACCAGACAAACCAAAGTAAGGCAAGCATGGAAATGAGGTTTATTGAGGAGAGAAAGATAGGATTATAGAGCAAGAACAAGGTACAGATTTACAGAGTGAGATACATACACCGCAGATGATGACCGGACCCATTGTCATAGTAAAAGGGGGGAAAAAAGGGCCTGGTTATGGTCTGCATCTTGTTATATAGCATCTGGATAGGGCCCTCCCTGTGGCTCAGAGGTCACCATGGAAACACTTTGATTGGACAGTTGGCAGTTACATGACCTGAGTCTTACTACACACGTGGATCTCCCATGAGCCTCTCGGAAAGCCCCTTGTGGGGTGAGAGACACAACGGCACCCTCTTTCATCCCTAGGAGACCCGAATCCCTTGCTATCTGCCTAACAGCAGCATGCTCCTACAGGGCACTTTGCCTCCTAGAATCTTCCTCTATTTAGTTTCCTGTGGGTAATGATCACCACCTAGCAAAACCCAGCACATTTTAACTTTTGTGAGAGCAACCATCATGAAATGGAAAACCAAATGCTTTTAAAAGGGTGTTTTTACAGACATCCATTGAACTCAGATTCATGTCAAAGAAATCAGGGCCCCTAATCCATTTTTTTGGCAGCATTGATTCGAAAATGTCGGTTATGGTAGAGTAATATTTAGTTAAAGTTGGTTAAGAAAATATTTTTTCCTTGTAAGTGTAAACCTTAAGGATTCCTCTATACCTTTATATTTATATTGCTATGTAAGGAACAAATGTCAGTACTAGGTTAAAAAGCTATTGCCATTCCAATGAATATCATCAATATTTTCTTCAAGAATGTGAGGGGTTATATAAGGTTTTTGTATTTTGTTTTGGTTTTTGTTTTGTATATTTTGTTTTGTTTTGTGAGAAGAATTTTATATCTCAGGCAAGGATATAAAAAGCCATTTTTTTACCATAAACATTTTAAATGTTTCCCTTTTCATTTTGTTTTATATTCCTTTAGGCCCTAAGTATTGTCATCATCTGGCATTATAATAATGGAACATTGTCTATAGGTAATCTCCGCATTCTGGCATAAAGCTTAGTCCTTTTATGAGATGGAGAAATGAAGAATGGGGAGTTTTGATCATATAATCAGGTGTTACACAAATGTCTTTTATGAGCCAATCACTGGGGGACATGGTAATGAACAACACAGACACAGTTCATACCCTCGAGAAGCTTATATTGCATCAGAGAAGAGACACATTAAGCAAATAATTTCTAATAACTCAATACATTATTTCAAATGCAGAAAGGGCTTTAGAGAACTACTTGGTTATGGGTAGGTTAGAGAGTACTAATATTTCCCTGTGTGCTTTCTGGACACTGCATTTTATCATAACAAGGCCTGTATTAGCTGGTCTGTGTGGCCTTACTGATATGGGTGGAAAATAAAGGTTGAGAAAGTGTTGATGGACATGTGCCAAATGTCCTAGGAATGGGATATAATAAAAACATAGCGCTTGAGAGTATGTTGAATAAAACTGCCTTGTTCATTTGCATTGGAAATATCAAGAGGTCCTCTTCTCTCAATTCAGTTAGCATGCATTGAGTACCTGCTGAGTACCAGAACCTCTGTAATACAGCAGACTGAAACATCTCCACTCCTCTGAGAGTTTACTGTAATGATGAGATAAGTCAAGGAATCACATAATTATAATATGATAAGGCAGTGCTCAATGGCAAGGAAAATTTTCTGTGAGGAGATAGACCAATGATTGAGAATAAATAATAATAATAAAGATTTGTAGAAGAGGCTACTCAAAAGGGCAAAATTTAACAAGCGAAGATGAACATGAGGGTAGAATATCTCAAACTGCAAAAGTAGAAGTAAGAAGGTATGAGGTAATCTAAGCTTTCTATGCATATATTGATAACTTTTGGAGGCTGTATAAGAGATTAAAGAGATAGAGGAATAAAGTCAGATGAGCTAAAAGTAAATAGTGGCTAAACAGGCCTGTAGGAACATTATAAACAAGGATAGCTGAAGATGTCCAGAGAAATAGGCTCGGCACTACTGATATATTTAAGACAGAGGAATGCTAGTTCAGGAAATCCTACAGGTAATGCTTAGAATGCTGTTTCTAACATGTGACTGTACCTTTGTTTTTTCCCACTGCCTCCTGCATCAAAATTGTATGAGGTCCTGCTGACAAGGCAGATTTCACAAGCTATAGTCTACCATCAGACATAAGAAGAATTTTTAAAGTAAGACCACTTCCCCATTCCCAGGTGATTCTGAAGGTATTGAGTGTGTATATTCTCCTTCACATTTCATAATATCTTTCACTTTCTCAGATATAACAGAAATCCCAATACATTGTGTCTAGCTTTCCCTCTAGACAATTCCTCGAGAGCAGATCACAAGGCTTAATTCAATTTTGGAAGTCTTCTACAGTGGTTTTCAAAGTTCTTGGTCTCCGAACCCCTTTACATTCTTAAAAATGTAAATGTATTAATATCAGAGGTCAGCAAACTGTAGCCTGCAAGCTAAATACACCAGTGTCTTCTTTTTATAGATAAAGTTTTATTGGAACAGAACTATTGACATTTTTTCTTATCCGTAGCTCTTTTCTCATTGTAAAGGCACGGTTGAGTAGGGAGGGACAGAGCCCACATGGCCTGCCAAGCCTGTACTATTTACTGCCTTGTCCTTTACAGAAAATGTTTGCCAGCCCCTGGTTTAAGTGGATTATAGCTATTGATTTTTACCACAGTGGCAATTAAAGCTGAGAAAATTTTAAAATCGAGAAATACATGAGCATATTTTCTATTTGCCATTAGAGCCAATGTTCATGAGGTCTTTGGGAAACTCCACCGTACAGCCATGAAAGAATGAGAGTGAAAAGGCAAATAACATCTTAGTATTATTATGGAAATAGTTTTGACCTCATGTCAACCTGAAGGGGTTTAAGGGAATATTGGGGACCTCAGACCACACACTGAGAACTACTGGAATAGTACGTGGCAAATAGCAACTGCTTAATATATATTTGAATGAATAAGCAATAACAAAAAAAAGAGAGAGAGGACAATTTTTTTCCATAATGCCTTACAGTTTACAAGGAATTTTTATGTCCATTTCTATTTTAGGAAAATATTAGGAGGCAGAAGTATAAAAGAAATGGATTTCAGTGTAGGAGATATTACAACATGTTTGCAGGCTGAGGAAGATGGACCTAGTCCAATGAACATGATTAAAGACATGTATACAAAATATAAAGTATTAATTTAAAATGGACAATATAAATGCACTTAATTGACTAATGTTTGATATCTCGCAGAGAGTACAATATAGTACCACATTAAAGGAAATATGATGTAATAATCTGTCAGGGAATAGAAAAGGAGGAAAATTTACAATGGAAGACATGCCACCTTCAAAGGAGATAGGGAAAACTATTCTCAGGGTTTGATTCTGTTCCTGACTTACCCTGTATTTGTACCCTTCAGGTAAAATACTTTAAGCATTTTAATTTTATTGTCTGACTTTCTGTGGTAGAAAAACTAAAAATAGCAAATTTTAAAAAGAAATTTAAATTTATTTTTTTGGTGGTCAGAAATGGCCAAAGACATTTCAACGCTTCTTTTGTAATCTGAAGTTAATTTGAAGAGGTCTCTGGTATGCTAATATATCATAACCATGCCTTTATATGTTTTACGGTGTGAAACATAGTGTGATTTGGACTGGGATCTATTTAGTCTCATCACCTACTTAATTGCATGCAAATGTATGCTCTACTATAAATTAACAATGATCCACTAGTTGTGGTTAAATAATGTATGATTTATATTTGAGCCACATAAACAAATTATTCTTTATTCAAGGTGTTCATGGCTTCTTTTATGTGTATTGCTTAACTCTAAACTTTATTCCTGGGAAAACTATCTAAATAATGCACAATATCCAACCATTCAATTGAAAGAGTGTTTAAAAGAAAACTCGGGATCAGCAGTTATGAACCTAAACCCATGCAGAAACAATTTGTTCTATTACGTTATTGAAAACGAACATAAACAAACTTCAGTAAGCCATGGTGTTTTACCTTCTTCAGTATTATATTTATATTATTTTCACAGCAGGATGAGAAAGTAATCCCTGTGGAGATATTAAGGAAATCATTTATTTTTCTCTTAGATACACAAATGGGTGAGTGTTTATTATACAATACATAATGGCTTTTAATTGGGAGACACAAAAATTGAATATCACTACCATGTGTGACATGTGAATTATTATGTGATATTTATAAATATTTTAGTAGTTACCATTTACCAGATGGAAGCAATGTGTGTTTTTCTAAGTCTGAAACATCTTTTTTATGATAACAGTCTACACTTGAGATAATTTATTCTGTCTTTGCAATATGGATGCCAGTTCTTTGTACTGTACACAGTATTCCAAGCTTTTAGCAAATCAAACAATCCCAAACATGAACACACATCAAGATGAATATTAACAATCCATTTGACTAATAAATATTAAATTGAAGTATTTTATCTCTACGTGTGCTATAATTTGAAATAAAAAGGCTGAACAAACTCCCATGTATATTTTTATTCATCAAATATAACCTTGGAAAAATAAAGGTGATATTCTGATGAAAGCTCATGTTCTATTAGACATAAAACATTAGAATGGTATTGCCTATTTTCAGATGGTAAATTTGTATTATTCTCTTTTATCTATGTTTTGTAATCTAGAAGAAATACCTGCTAAAGACTTTAATCTCTGGTGGAATTGGAGAGTTTTGTTGGGAGTTTTACCTCCAATTTTTCTTTCTTTTTTTACGTTATTTTCTCTACTCCCAGATCTCTATTACTTCTTATCACCTCGTTTATGAAATGCTATAGATTTTCTTTAGAGCCATGTAGACCAGACTTGGTGTCAGTTTTGCAGTTACCACCACCAACAACAATAAAAATGAAACAATTATGTTCTCACTCTTTCCTTTTCTACTGATTGACACAACGTCTTCTCTTGGCCAGCACTCTACACATGAATTGGACATGTCTGAGAATGCTGTGGCAGTGAAATTGTGACTCTTTTGAGCAAGCATGTGTAAGTTTAGCATTTAGTGATGCATCCTTGAAGAGCTGCTCTTTGGTGCTTTCAATCATTTCAATGAGGTCTCTTAGTTTGATTTACAAATTTGGTAAATACAACTTGGTGGTGTTATGTTTAGACTCTGCTTCTTCTTTCATAATGTGTCTTTCAAGAGTCCTTGATGCTATAGAAGAATAAAGAAACTTCGTTTTTCTCTTCTTCCTATATTGGCGGCCAAAACAGGAAAGGAGATAAAGCAGAACTGGAAATGACTTTGGGGTATCAAATAAGATTAAAAGATTGCAAGTTTCTTAGGATGGAACATTGATTATAGCAATGTGCACATACACACACACACACACACACACACACACAAATGGGCGACTTTGAAATAAAATAATATTGTTCTTTACCCATTGTTAACAGGATTATGGTTAAATCTGAGACTTAAGAACTAATCCCCTAATATTTGAATCCATCTGAAACCCTAGATGAGATATTACAGTTTTAAAATGTCCCAGGGAAACATATATCTTTAAGCAATGTGATGGAATTAAAGTGCTGTGAACACTTGCGAGAGAAGCTAAATTAAAGGCACAACATTTAAGGAAATATTATTTCATACATAAACTGCTGGCATCCACTTTATAAATGGGAATTAGATTTGCAGTCTATACGAAATCCTTTAGGTAGCTATGATTTACATTTTTCTATTAGTTGTTACAGGTTAATATTTTTCTTAATGCATTGAAATTTGTTTATGCCACTTTTTGAGAGACTAAAATGAAAATGTTACAAATAGGAATATAGGGATGACATAATCAGGTAGCACAGCATCTTTGCAGGGCTGCAATAGTGGAGAGGTTAAGGCATTTGACATTCACAGCTTCCCTTCTTTTTCTAGGTGGCTGTATGCCTAAAGCAGAAGAGTCATGGAAATAGATTATGAATATTCAGTTACTATTAGATCCTGTTATTCTTGATTCAGAGGAGCTATATCTGTAAGACTGCTGGGGGAATAGGGTAAGCTGTGTCTGTAAGATTGCATAGGGTCTGTAGGGTAGAATGAGAGAATAAGTGTTTAAAATTCAAGCACCCAGTTTCTTATTTTCCTTTAAGCTTTAAGAGATTCAGTGCTGTTTTACAAGTCATTGCTTTTGTGGTAACAATCCTTTACTGTCTGTGAAAATAATTTATTCCTGATCTAAATTGATATAAATTATTTAGAAAATACATGTTCCAAATTTTACTATGCAAATAGTAATCGAGGTCCTCCTCCTTTCCAGATTCTGACTTAGTGAGTCTTGGGCGTGTTCCAGGAACTTGCCCTTCTCATTTGTATTGCATGGTTTTGGGATGCAAGTGGGCCGTATTCTGAACGGTACTGTCTTAGGGGTTTGGCTCAGTACTAAATTATTCCCCAAACGCCAGTTGGAGCTGGTCTTTATGAATCCCAGATACTTCCATTAATTCTTCATAATAGGTGTTAGAAGCAATATTACTTCAAGGAATACTATTTGAAAATATATAATCCTTTTTCTTAGGGCTTGTGTGTGCTAAATGCCTTCATCAAGCAGCTCCTTCATTGAGTATGTATGACTCTCCTACTCCACCAAGAAAAATCATGGATACTAAAGGCATTCACAGCCGCACACTCATCTGTAGTATCCCTCCAGTGAAAATTCAAATGAATAGTTCAAAGAAATATTAGAAACTTTTTTGCTCCTACTGTAATATTCCTTTGTTGAAAAACAGCAAAAGTAGTATTCTTGTTTCTCTTGACACCCTATTTCTCTATTTGGGTAACCTAAACAGGTCACTTCTATTTATGATAAGGCCTCCAATTCTGTTCTTTTTAAAAATAACCAGTCCAAATAGGAAATTATTACTGAAACAACTAGTTTCCCAACTAATCCTGATTGCAAGGTCTTCTTTTATCTAATGAAGTCGACTTGGGGTAGGGATGGTTTATATGGGTTGACGCACACAAAGCTTATAATCTTCCTAACAACTCCTCTTATTAATCTAGGCTGTATTTAACAATTGCTTTTCCCACAGAATAGAACAAATTAATTACAAACTTTCACTTATACTGGAACTGTCAGGTAAAGTTCACTGAATTAAAGCCAACTGAAATTTTCTTGTCAGAAATGACTCACTTGTTTCTCACAACATGTAAACACATGCATTTTTAATTTTACCAAATATATAGATTTTTTCCAACAAGAACTATATATTTTTCAGAAATAACAAGCTAGCTGATGACCCGTGTCATCTTTCCACAGCTACAATTTTACATATGCAGAAGTAGGGGTTACGAGCTCATTTGAGGAGCTATTTATGTCTTTAATATCCATCTGATATTATTAGATTGTTTTATTTCCAGACCACAAGACTCATTACTATTTATTCCACATTTAGATGAGGATTAGTTTATAAGCATCTAAATATCAATTAATGTTAGTTTAGCTACAAAAAGTTTAACATTCCAGATGCATTCCTTTCTCATACAAACAGGTGCAGCATTACAAGTAAGCTGCATATAGATGCCTGATTTCCTGATTTTCTCCATAGCAATGTAGGCCAAGTGAAGCCAGAAGAATTACTGCCCAAGGGGAAACATTTATTTCTCACTTCATTTTCCTGCCTTATCACTTACAGAATATGGTACTCAAACAAACACATATATTTGTATTTATAGCTTAAATTTTTTTCTTTAGCAATTTTGACAGCTGCAAGTTTTCCTCCTGAGAGAATACATAGGAATGTCATCTTTAATTTTATTTTCTTTTTATCTACTTTCCTTTATACCAGCTAAGGATTGTGAAGAAAAAGTCAAAGTGCAAATAGGCAGGCTGCAGTAAAATGAATAAGGCTTCCTAGCTGGCATTAATTAGATGCTTCTGGAGAAGTTACTACCAAACTGCAATGTTTGCAACTTTACACAAACTCTTGGGAAAAACCTAAGGGTCATCTCGGTAAATACCATGGTTGGATTTTTAAGAAGGCTGCATGTCGTTATGCTTGTAAATTCATTATAGTGAAGTAGCCCAGTCTCTCTCCATGGATCATTAAATAACATGCTTTAGGGTTTTTGGCCCTCCTGTATATGAGTTCTAACTCTACTTGCCAATAAGTTATTTGTTTTACTTGAAAGAGCTTGTGGCATTTGTGGGCACAAAAGATTTGAAGTATAGTGATCACAAAGAAAAGATGGCAAGTGTGCAGTGCTCACTATCTACTATAGTACAAGAGTCCAAAAGCCAAGAAGCAGCTTTTCCCACAAATATGATAGTTATTTAGATCATTAATACTAATAAATATGTTTACTGGATGTTGATCTCAAATATGTTAGTTGTATATGAGGAGATTTCATAGACTTAATGACAAGGGAAAGTTTATATAACCATGTTAGTCTATAATTTAGAAACATTACGAAAATCTGGGAAGGCAATATAATGAAGCATCATTAGGCTGCAACCACTGCTCAGGAATCTATGGCAAAGTGTATGTCTCTTATAGATAACAGGCAAGTGGGCAGGTGCTGAGAAGTGGTATCTTATCTGCTGAGCTAGAGGAGCCATCTAGTGCAGACATGACCCCCAGGCAAAGGGCACGGAGAAGCCAAGGCCTAGAGCAAAGAGACCACCTCAGAGAGCTAATATCAAATATCAGTCTCAATAAGAGGTCTGGAGCAGGGAAGCGTTTAGGGGATGTGCGTTAGGAAAGGTGAGGCTCTAGATAAGAAATCAGAACCTGAAAGAATTAAAACAAGTCAAGAAGCTGAACATAAAATCAGAAAAATAGAGGTTCATAAATTCAGCTTTCAACAGCACAAAGTCTAGTTTCTGATTCTTCCCGGTTGGCAGCTACAAGGATTATAGAAGTATTTTTCAAAGCTTTTGGATTCAGGAACCCCTTTCGTTTATGAAATTAGTGAAGGCCTCATAGAACTTTTATCTGTATAAGTTATATTTATTGATGTCTGCTGTATCATAAATTTAAACTTACAAAACATTAAAATATTTGTTTATTTAAAAGACATTGAAATCTGTTGCATATTAAAATTAATATTTTTATAAAATAACTATATTTAACAAAACAAAAACAAATTCTTGAGAAGATATTGTTTTACATTTATATAAATATATTTTATCCCTTTCTTTCTAGAAAATTATGCATTCAGTCTATTTCAGTAATTTGTTTCCATTAAAGTATTTGAGGAAAGTTCAGTCTCACACAGATATATAGCTGGAAAGGGAGCAGTATTTCAATAAACTTTCCAGATAATTGTAGATGTCTTCACTGATATTACATCAAACTTGACAAATAGTTTCTTAAGTGTTAGTTGCAGTGTGGAATCTGAAATCATATCAATAAACTTATCATTCTGCTAAATTAAAATCCATATAGCTAATGTGCTCTTTGAATGCATATTTACTTGCGGATGATTTTGTAACAATGCATTGATCTTTTGGAAAATGTTGGTTCACTGAATTATACAGATCTTTAAAATGTTGAAATATTTCGTTATATAATATGAAAACATC
This sequence comes from Indri indri, assembly GCA_004363605.1. NCBI lineage: Eukaryota > Metazoa > Chordata > Mammalia > Primates > Indriidae > Indri > Indri indri. The sequence goes on along the minus strand of RJWJ010018181.1, from coordinate 5,425 downwards.
ACATTCATTAATATCACCACTGATTTCATCAAAAAATCTTTAAGTGTTGGGAACATATGAAGTTAACTGTGGCAGATATCTTTTCCAAATTCTATTTCTGCTTGAAATTTAGGATTTTATTAAATTTAACAAGTAGTGTAATTCTGTTTTCCTTTAAGTAACAGGCTCACTTCATTTATTTTTGAGAAAATGTCTGTCAGATACTGAAATCTAAATTATTTTTAATTATTTACTATTTTTCTGTCAGTCATTCTTCCAAGTGAATGGGGTTTGATGAAAAGCACAGCTAATTCAGCTCACATCTCAATCACTCAGTTGCTTTATGCAGACTTCTTCTTATGTCACATAGGATATTAGAAAGATGTCCTCAAGGATTAAAGTTTAATAAAATTTGTGCATATATATCTTTACTGCTTTATCAAGGACATTCCTAAGTGAAAGTGGATTATGTGTCTATTTATTTTTTTATTTACTTACTTGTTAGCAGTTAATTTGAGGCTGTTGAGCATTGACTAGTACAGTCCAGTGTCACTGCCTTGGTTAGGACTAAGGCACCAACGGTTTTACCCACCTTTGCTTTAACAACATTGCTGCAAATTTGAACATAGTAAAAAAGGAAAATGATATTTCAGATACATTGTGAAAATAGTTTTGAGCCCCTGAAAGGGTTTTGAGGACTCCCAGGATCCTCATATAACACTTTGCAAATCACTGGTATAGAGACACTTTGGTTTTTAAAAATGCCATGTTTTGAATCTTTTTATTCTCTCGGGGTTTTTTTTTTTTCTTTTTTCTTTTTGGTTTGTTTTTGTGCTCATATTCATGCATAGGAGAAGTAGTAGCCCTGTAACAATTTCCTGTCTTTACTTCTAGAGTTCCCTAAGACATAGCATTAAAGTGAGTTTTGGGTTGCTCATGCATTCATTAAATATTTATTGAGGGCTTACTGTGTCCTGGGAATTGTTTTAGAAACTACATAACCTGTGTTTGTATGCATTATTGTTGACATGGAAGTAGGAGTTACCTTTGTTCTCCTCACCTGGATAGGTATTTAACAAAAAATGGAGAACGTATTGTCCTGCTCTCTGCCTGCCTCCCTCCCTCTCATCTTCCTCCTCCTCCTTTAATAATCCCTCTGAGCACACTGAATTTCAGGATCACACTTGACAGGAACCACCTGAATGACAGGCAATTTTTTTGTTGTTGCAGGTGTTTTTCTTTAAAGATAATCCCTGTGACTATTATCCTAGTTCTTTATATTCTTTCAACAAACACATTTTATCTTTTGGCATTCAGCATATATTTGGATCACATATGCAAGCTTTGCTTTAATGTATATGAATTTAGGGGATGAATTTTTACTCCTCCTTTGCCACATAGTTACAATATTGAATAATATCTTCATTTTATGGTTACAACCCTTTCTTAGGAACATTGATCCGTTCTTCCACCTTGCACTTCATTTCTACCCCTAACCCTAGATCTGCTCATGTTCTTTATCTCCATTTTTTTTTGATCTCTAGAGAAATCCATAATTTCTTAAAGTGTTAAATTTGTTCCCTCTTAAATTCTAGTTAAAATTACTGACTTTATGGTCATTTCCTTCTCCAACTTGGCCTATCTTCTCTGGGGCAATGCCTCTAGCTTGCTTCTTTTCTTACTGCTCAACCTCTCCAGACTTTGCTTTTAGTTGCATATCAGTCCTCTTCTTCAGTTTATATTTGTACAGTCTTGGGCTTCTGCACTCCTCTCTCTGTCCCTGTTTTATCTAACACATTGGAATCCCCACCCTGCCACCTACATATTCATAATCCCCCTTTCTGGGAAGATGAGGTGACATCAATTCTATAGTCATCCTTCTACCTTTGATTGTTCTCCACTGTAAATATTTCAGTCAGCTTTCCACACAAAATAAAGTAGCTAATGAAGTTAGCTAATTCTTATTGTGTGCCTTATGTGTATTCGATTATCACCATAACCCAAGATGTAGGCACTATTACCAGTCCCTACAGATGAGGGAAGTCAGTCACAGAAAGATTCCTATGTTCTCATTGATGAGTACCGAATCCCACGCAGATAAGCAGTCTTCAAAGTCAGTACTTTTTATTGCACGGTACTATATCCCATCAACCATTCTAAAGGCTCTCCGTGGTCTGTATTTTTTATTCTTACATTTTTTATTGTGGTAAAATACACATAAAATTTACCATCTTAACTATTTTTATTTCAGTTTATACTTACGTGAGGTTAACTATTTTTAAGTGTACACTTCAGTGGTGCTAAATACATTCATAATGTTGTGAAACTGTTACCATCATCCATCTCCAGATCTCTTTTCATCTTGTAAAACTGAAACTCTTTACTCTTTAAACAACTCCCCAATCCTCCCTCCCTCCAGTCCTTGGCAGCCATTATTCTACTTTGTATCTCTATGAATTTGACTACTCTGGGTACTCATGTAAGTGGAAGCATACAGTATTTGCCTTTTTGTGATTGGCTTAGCATAATTTCCTCAAGGTTCATCCAGTTGTAACCTGTGTCAGAATTTCCTTCCTTTTTAAGGAAGAATAATATTCCATTGTATGTGCATACCAAGTTATGTTTATCCATTCATCCATCAATGGACAGGTGGTTTCATGCCCCTTTTGGCTATTGTGAAAAATGCTGCTGTGGGCACGGTGTACAAGTATCTCTTTGAGACCCTGCTTTCATTTCTTTGGGGTATATACCCAGAAGTGAAATCACTGGATCATATGGTAATTCTACTTTTAATTTTTGAGGACCTGCCATACTGTTTTCTACAAAGGTTGTACAATTTTACATTCCCACAGTAGTGCAAAGGACTCCAGTTTCTCCACATAGATGCCAAACTTGTTATTTTCTGGCATTTATTTGGATGATAGCTGTCCTAATGAGTGCGAGGTAGTATCTCATAGTGGTTTTGATTTGTATTTCCCTAATGAACAGTGACATTGAGAATCTTTCCATGTGTTTATTGGCCACTTGTATACCTTCGCTGGAGAAATGCCTCTTTTTAAACATTTAAAATGCAAAGATAACATTTTTCCATTTTCTCTCATTTTTATCCTACCTTTTACGTCATCTGTCAATCTATGGCCATTTTAGGAAATGATATATTTTGCTGAACATATGTAAACTCTTTCTGTTCAGCCAAGAGCTGAGATTTTTGCCATTGTCTGGGTTGTAAATAGATAATCTCTTCCTTTTCTAATCATGCTACTGTGGCTTTTTCCGTGGAGCCTTGCCTGAATTTTTGCTGAAGCATCAGGTAGACACAACCAGGTCAAACTGCAGAATTTCGACCTCTAGCAGTTTTGCTCCTGGCATCGCCCCACGGCTCAGTCATTCACGTATGCTCAAGAATGGCAGTTCTCTGCAGCAGTTTTCTCCTGGGCCGGTCCTCCAGGTCACATGTCAATGCTGCTGCATGATTTAAGTCACATCTTCTTCCCTTTCTATCACTGTCCTTCTCTTCCTTCTCCTCTCTTTTTAAATTCCCCTTCTCCCAGGCTGCACTTGTACCTTTGAATAACAAAACTGCTTTTCTTTAGAATAATAAGATACCTATTTTCAACAGCATAAATAGATGTCTTCTACTCCAGATCTCTATGATTTTAATATAACTATATTCTTATAAGCACAGCTATACTGATGAATTTGTGCATATGAATTTTATGATAAGATATATCCCATTCCATACTTAGCCCAGCATCATGAATAAAGTGATTTCCTAGGGAATATTCATTTTGCGGAATGGGATACAATAAAATGTGTTCAAATGGCAAATGAAAGAGCAGTGTTCCAGTTATTTTCTTTTTTGAAATTGAAATACGCTAATGTGCACCTTTTATAATTATCCAGGTATTTCTTCCTACTGGACACTATTACACTATTAGCTTCATGTACATTAGTACATTCGGTTAATGGATGACAAATATATGTCTTTAAGGAGGAATTTATTATTCCTATATCGATGGTCAAAGGGCAAAGTAACAAGTGAGCAAATCCCATCACTTCATACTTATCTTACTAGATTTTGCTATTATTTGTTCTTTTGAAGTACATCAATATCGTGTCTGAATGGTGGAAGTAATGGTGGGCTACTGTGCATCTCTTCCAATTTTTCTGTCATTGATGTAACATAAACGGCTTGAAATCGCTCTTTGTGGAATTGTTTACACCACAGAAATCAACAAACACAATCAGGATTTTTCCTTTTTTTTCCGTGAAAATCCAGTTATGAAATATTTGGCAGCACTTGACTGGTTTTAATGCTGATAATCTAGAGACACGAATTAGGCTTTCAACCTGCCTCCCCTTCCTTTCTTGCTTTCTCTACATCTCTCTCTCTCTCTTTCTCCATCCCTTCTTCTCTCTCTTAACCCATTTATTGTTTCTATCCCATGCTTGTGGACTTTATTTCCTTCTGCTGAAGAAAGGCTTTCTCACATGGGGTAATAGAAATGGAAGCAACAAATGATCATAATATACATGATCCCCAAAAGTAAACCTCTTCTCCAACTCCATTTTGCAAAATGCAAATCAGAGGACTTAGGTGCTCTGTGATTGGTCATGTGCCCACACCTGGAACAATGGCCATGACCATGGGTAACGAGAATGGTGAGTCTGTATCATTACCACCTAAGAATTTAATGAAGAGAATTAGTGGGACTTAGGGTCACACCAGAATGACTGTATTTGGATATAGAGCCTTTAAAGAGGAAATTAAAGTTAAATGAGACTGATAGGGTGGGCCTAATCCAATCTCACTGGTGGCCTTTATAAGAAGAGGGTATTTGGACACACATAGAGACACCAGGGACACACATGCACAAAGGAAAGACTGTGTGAGAAAGTGGTCATCTGCAAGCCAAAGAGTAACGACAAGCCTCAGAAGTAACCAAACTGTGAACACTTTGATTTTGGACTTTTAGCCTCCAGAACCGTGAGAGTTACATTTCTGTTGTTTAAGCCACACAGTGTGCAGTACTCTGTTATAGCAGCCCTAATAAACTGATACCCTTTCTTTAGCTTTCCAGGGTAGAAAGGATTATAAGAATCCTCTCTATGCCACTATGCCACCCGCTACACCATCACCGCCACCACCATGCCACCCACCCAAGCATTATATTGAAAGTGGGCAAAGTAAATTGATGTAGAGGAAAAAGTGGTGTTTGCGATTTCGTATTAGGATGTGATATCAAGCTTGAAAATATCTTGAGTTAGATAATTTACTTGTCATATGGGAGACATCAGCAGATGCATCTTTCCTTACCTGCCTTCATCTGCACGGGCCGGTTTCTCTCTTGGGAGATGGTGGAATCCATTCTTTGACTTGGGTGGTTTATAATGATGCATTAAAGAGAATTCTAATGCGAGTTGAATTGTGCCTGGGCTGAACTCT
>RJWJ010018180.1:0-31918 GCA_004363605.1 Indri indri | reverse complement strand
TCTCACAGATGCCCAGGGGACCAGGTACTAATGGGATGAATACAGCATCGGGGTTTCCAGGAGTCGGAGACAATGAAGGCGCCCATCACACCGGGAACAGGTAAGTGAGATGTGCACCACACATGCAACAGGATGCTGCACAGGAGGAAGGAGACGGGAAGGGAAGAACCAGCTGCACGTATAGCAGCATGGACAGATCTCAAAACCGTAATACTGACTGAAAAGAAAGTAATGAATTGATCTAGGGCATCATACCATTTCAGTACATTTTTTAAAACAGAAAGCTAGTGTGTGTGTTTTCATGGACACTATGTTTTATTCGTGGACACTCATGTAAAGAAACTTACTGAAAGTCACCTGGAAGGGCACACACAGTAAATACGTAAGACATGAGGAGGGGAATGAGATTGGGAACCAGGAGTGAAAAGAGAGGAAAATAAAATAAAATTTAAAAAGAAGGACTAGCATAGAATGTTGGTGATGACATGCCCTGAAATTAGAAGCATGATCAGCTCAATTCTATGCCTCTAAACGATCTTCAGGGTCATACTGTGCAACTGAAAGACAAAAAAAAAAAACCAAGAGAAATAACTAATATTTCCCCCAAAGGAAATTTGGGCATATTAGCTCAGTGGAATGGCGGTAGCCACTACAATTTACCATGGATGCTAACTGTGTAGCAAAACGGAAGTTTATGAAATAACATTTTGCAGCCTTAGCGGAGGGAAAATAGAACACAGAATTACATGGTTGCAACTACAATAAAAAGGACAAAAATGCATGAGAACACAGGGAAATAGAAACACTTGTATAAGGAGGGGAGTTATGTGTAAAATTTCCTTTAATAAAAAAATCATGAAAATGCTTTTGAAAATAAGGCATTAACAGAATATACAAATTGATACAAGAACCGCATCACAGTTGGCTTTCTCAGCGGCCAGGTACTGGCTTTCACTTCCTTGCTTATTTGTTTTTAAAATGACAGCAGCCAGGCTTCCACCACACGCCGCCAAAGCAACCCCTTCAAGGTCGGAAGGCCCAGAAGTTGATCAACACCCTGGAAGAGACGTGAAGGAATCTGACAAAATGTTTACATTTGCTCTACGTAGGCACCACTGCGTAAGCCCACGATGTTATCTCCTGGACTCCTTTGCATATCTGAAAGATTTGCTAATTAAAAGTAAAAATAAATCGGCGTGGTGAGATGCAGAATGGCCAGCTCAGAGCCTGGCCCCGTCCCTCACCTGTCAGTACCTGCCCCGCGCTCATCGCTTTTCACCTGTTGCCAGACGCGCCCGCCACCTTCGCTAAAGAATGGTCAAGCTTTTGTGGGAACCACTGGTCATTTTCGACCTTCTGAGTAGACGGTGGCACAGACCGTTTCCACCCGGGGATGAAGCCGTGGGCGGAGGACAGGAGCAGCGGCAGCAGCAGCCACCCCGGCGCGCGGGCCATGGTCGTCCCGCTGCTATTTCTCCTGCAACCAGCGCACCCCACCCAGGTCCCCCAGCAGGTCCCCCAGGCATCGGCACGCTGTTCTGGGCCCCTGGGCTTCTTGATGTCAGCAATATAAGATGCACCAGGCCATCACCTGCTGGGGACATTCTTGTTTTTAAAAAAAAAAAGGGGGGGGGGCCTGAAAGTGGAGGTGGGAATCGAGAACTTTCCCACCAGCAAGGGCCAGAGATGCCTGCCAGGGACTGCTCAGCCGGTTCTGCTGCGCCTACGCCCCGGGGCTGTCGGTTACCCCGGGGCAAGGTGCTGAGATATCCCAGGTCTGCCCTCTGCTGAACAGTTCCCCTGACATTTTTCCTAGTCTGTGAACCATCCTGCCTCACTTTTTGTTGTCTGCTGGTGGATACCCCAAGACCCCAAAGCTGAGAAGACAAGATCACAATGGGTGCAACCGTTTTGCTTGAATCCAGGGCTTTTGAACCACGGGTCTCTGTTTTGGCCTTCTGATTTCCGTGGGTTTATCAGATCTACCCCTAGGCGACTCTTCCTCCTCCTTTTTCCTCCTCCTCCTCCACTTCCTTCTCCTCCTCTTTCTCCAGCTCCTCCTTTCTCCTCGTTCTTCATTCCCTGATTACCAACCACAGCCTTGCGCTGGGTTCCCACACATTTCCAGGGCTTCCCTGAGAGCTAAAGAGACTCCAAGTGCCCTGCCCCCGAAAGAGCTTCCAATGTAGCTGGGAGAGTAAGAAACCACATGAGAAGTTGAAGAGCAACAGTGTAGCTTGTGCTGAGCAGGAAGCGGGAGTTGTGTACTAACTAACCCTAAGTCTTAGGGCATTCAGAGCCTCCTTCAACAGCCTAACAGGCAGGCACTCAGCCCAGGGCTGAGGGTGGAAGGTTAAATGGTCAGAGACTGGGGTCAAAATTCAAGGTGTTACCGAGGCTTTTTAATGGTAGGAGGATCCTGCCCCCTTTGCATGCTCAATTGCTAGCATTTTTTCAGAGCTAGAACCCCAAAGAAATGCTATAATTATAAGGCATAAGAGGTCATGATCCTAGGGAAGGCCTCGGACACGCTGTCTTGGCACTGACTCGAGATACCAACTGGCTCTGACCGAAGGACGCACAGGATGAGCAGGGCTGTGGACATCATGCCCTCGGGAAATCCTAATGACTCTGTCAGCCAGGTAGCACCCTGGGGCAGCTGAGTCCTTTTTCCATTAGTAATATTTCACTTATTTTAATTTCCAAGGGTTGGATCCCCCTCAGGTTCCAATGAGCCATATTAGTACAGAAAGTATTAACAGTAGTTTCAACACTAGCCTCAGGATATCATTTCTGGAGTCCTCTAATGTTTTTCTCCAGAAAATGAAGACTATAACGCTATTTAAGATTTTCAAACTAACAGTTCAGATAACCTTCACTTGTCTGGTAACTCTTCCTTTGAGATACCAGGTATCTTCTACCTTTTAAGATCCTGATTAATTTTTTTAAATTTATCTAAGTTATTGCTGAGACTATCTGAATAAGGCCTACATTCTTATTTTTAACCAATCAAAATAAAAAGATGCATACTTGCCCTCTATAAACACGTGCTTCCTTTCGTGTTTGGCAAAGAATATTTCCTGTTTGATATTAAATAACACCGTTAGAAGTTACGCGTGCAGCAATGATGGGGTAAGAGAGTGATGAGAAAGGTCAAATTAGGAATAATAAAAGACCAGGGAAAAATATTATAAGAACAACAACCTCTCACCAAAATAGTGTCACAGCCACCCACGGACAGCCTTCAAGAGGCAGACAAATTAGAGGCGATGTGGCAACTGATGAGAAAGAAATGAGTGACTATGGCATAAGAGATGAATAGCATTTAAAATCTATGGTCTTCCTAATTTGGGAGGAAAAGCTAGTTTCTGACCCATAGAAAAAGGTTTGTGTTACTTTAGAACCAATGTGAATTTTTCCACTAATAATATTTCACTTATTTTAATTTTCAATGGTTGGAAATGTTCTCTCTAGATAAGATTTACAAAATATGTAGCCTTATTTTGTAATACATAATCCTCTCATTCATAAAAATTGTGCTAATTCAAAATAGGAGGTAGCATCAATCATCTTTGACAACTAAGCACAAAGAAACTTATAATATTTACCTGTGAAGGAATGTTTAAAACAACTGGGAGTCCCCAGGAATCAATCTAACAGGTGTCCTTGTAGTTTTTGCATTTGGCCCCAAATCTGCTAGATTGGGCCAATCTGAGAAGAATAAGCGTGGGCCAGAGACACTTAGAGTCAGTGGCCTAAGGTGGTTTAGGGATGTTTTTTGCCAACTTTAAGTTAATGCAGATTTTTTTTCATTCAATGCAAATTCTTTCAAATACATGTAAAGCAACAAAGCAAGAAAATGAAAGAACTGATCAAAAGCACATGACAGAAACTAACCCATATTTAAATAAATCATTGCATAATCAACTCTCAGAATAAAAACACTTCCATTTATGATCACAAGGTGGCAACAGCACCCTACTCATTTAATACAGATGAGCCCAGTGCCCTGGGAGTTTGTGAATACATGTTAAAACCGTGAGTGTATATTGCAGATATGTGATATCTTTTACCTGTGTAGGTCAAGATTTTTCCAATGAAATTGAATTAATTGCATGAATATTTACTGAACGCTACTCTACGGGAAGCTGGAGGGTTCTTGGTTTTGACATAGACCTTCCAGGGTTATCGCAACACATAGTTTAGGCTTCTAGAATAAGACTCTTGAATGGGTCTCTGGCGTAGTCTCAGGTTGTACTGGCTTAAAGAGCTCCAACAAGGTATGGTCTTGGAATTTTCCCAGATGTGGATAGTCTAAAATTGGCTTCTTTATGACAAATTACTACACATGGTAGGATTTTTTAAGGCAGGCTGGAGTGGCCTGGGTGCCAGCCTTGTTCTCTCCTGCTCTGTGCCTATGATGACAGGACCGTAGGGGACCTGGCTGAAACCGCTTAAAGTGACCTGGCTTTGAACCGGATATCATATCACCTCCACCCAGTCCCTGACCCCTCAGAAGGGATATCATTTTCCCTCTGATGTGCAAGGGGCCATCACACTGTGAGACTTGCTTTGGGGCTGCCAGCCCCTGATCCCCTCTGGGTGGTAGCTGCATACCTATTCACCTTACGTTGTCCATGCTCTGGGCTTGCGCTTTCTGCTCCCAGCATGCTTGTTGGCTGGGGACACTGGCATAGCCCACCTGCTGCTGAAGCCAAGCCTTACTGCCATTGTTCTTGAAAAAGTGCATGTCAATGTAAGTCAATTAATTCGAGTCCATTTGAATAAATACCAGAATGAAGTATCATTATGAGTACGTATTTCTTTTAGCTCAAAGAAATTTTGTGTGTACGTATTTTTTCATTCATTTAAAACATATTCTTACATTCTTCTCTCCACTTAGAAGAACATATAGTCTACTCTGTGCTCATATTCTCACCAAGCCTGTTTTCTCTACTGATGCTATGTTCTTTTCCCTGCCTCATGCTACCTCCATTCAAAGTCATTGTGCCCCTTTGCGGTTCTTGGGAATCAGACTGTCTAGGTTGGTCATTCTAATGTAGAAATTTACCAGCACAATATGCCAGGACAAATAACCTAACATAGTTAAAACAGCACCAGCTCAGAAGGTTGTGTGAGTTCGCAGATGCACAGCATGTGGCACATTGCCAGACCCAAAACTAATGCTCTGCGAGTGTTCACCATTCGTATTCTTACTGATCTGTATGTCGGGCAGTAGTTTCTCCGTTTGTATTAAGCATGTCGTTTTATTGTGATGCTTTGACATCTGGGGCCTTGCTGACTCTAGAGAGACTGCCCATCTCAGGGCCAGCCAGTTTCTAGAGATAGTAAGGGCTCACCTGCAAGTGTACCTTTCATACGCAAAGCAACCAACCCAGAAGCCACACCCCAGTCACCTCCTTTATGCATCTCTTACAGGACCCTCATACTCTGGCCACTATTCCCCCACCCTAGTCACCCCAGGGCCAGGTACCAGACAACTAGATACAGTTCCTACATCTGAGAGCCCACTGAAATTTTTCAAACTACTCAATCCTTGCCTACTTACCCTGCCTTGCCTGTTAATTCCCATGGAAACCACAATATAGGCTCTTGCTCACATTTTTCCCTCCCTCCCTCTGCTGTCTGACCGAGCCTGGTGCACCCGGTGTGACCCTGAATGGTGCGCGATGCCCCTCTGCTGGGAACTGTGAGCAGCAAACTATCCTTCCAATGGTAGCTGGCAGTCCTCTCCTGATCTAGTGGCCACACCATACCCGAATAATAACAAAACCTACATTTTAAAACACCATTTTAACAATGTTCAAGACAGCTTTGAAACACTGATATTTTCAGTGTTATTAGAATTTAATTCTACACATAGACATTCTACCCATTGGCCACACCCATATGCCAACTATAATGCACAGAATTGTTATTTAACCTCTGTTATGAGCTAAACACTCTATTGTGTGATTTGGGGAACACAATAATTTTAAAAAGTAATCTGTAGTCTTCATGATCTCAGCCCCCCTTAGAGAAATCAAGTATGTGTGCAACATAAATAACATGGATTACAGGACAAACTGTGATCACTGCAATTATAGGGATACAAGAAAATCATGTGAGGGTGGAAAAACGGGAGATTAATCCTAGGAAGAGATTTCCATTATTGATTGAATCCAACATTTTTATTTTCTCTCATGTGTTCTACATTTCTTTATTCTGCACAACTAAGTCTTTTCAATGTTAATTTGGAGATTTATAAAAAATTTAAAGTCACCTTTTAAAAAAAAAAAAAGTATTCCTTGATTAATTCAGGTAAACCATTGCCACCTGACAAGCGTTTTATGCCCCAGCAGAACAAATTATGAGTCTTTACAGCACATGATTCCTTTGGAGAGAGAAATGAAGCATCAGAACGTGGTTATACTTGGAAAACTCAATCATATATGTGGGCAACTTGTACTTGGTTGCCAACTAACTTGGCCTAGTGACAATCTAGTAGGCTGCATGTTTTCTTGGCATAAATCTTAACCAGGAATAAAAATTAGTAAAAGAATCTAGAATTTTTTTTAACCTTTTAATATATAATTTGACTGTCTTTAGGATTATCATTTTTTCACTTATGGGTGATTTTTATGATAAATAAAGTACTACACAAACAAGAATTTAGGCATCAGCCTGTCCCTGTGACATAGGGGAGTCATCTTACATCAAATTACTGCAGTTGATTTTTAATGTAGAATTCCTAGGTAGTCCCACTGAGACTTCTTCACGAGGCTGTCTTTCCCGCCATTTCGCAGTTGCCTCTTCCTTGATAAGGCCATTGCTTTCTGTCACTGGCCCCTTCCTGCCATGCTCTCATGGGCCCCTGTGTATGGCACCCTTGTGTAAATTAGAAAAGAGGCACATTCCTCACAACGCTCAACTGCTGCCTTTGGGAAATGACAAACATGAATGCAAAAATGTTCAAACAACGATGGGAGCTCCTCAAGTGTGCACACCCAACCTGTACAACCATATGATGAGGAGTCTGGGTGTACCCGTGAAAGAGAAATGTACCTTCCTGGTCTATCTCAGCCAACTCTGGGTGTCTGTATCCACGGCTGTTTGACAAAAATGCTAGTGTTTTGCAATTAATAATATAGAACCAAAATTTATATTTTTTATTAATTAAAATTCCACATTATTCTGATTATAACCCCGCTTCCTATCACTTGCATTCTGATAATCTTTCTGAAGCAGACCAAAAAGGATGAAGTTTATGCTGGCAGAACGAAAACATCCCTAGACCTCACCCCCTAATGGTAGCCTGGGATTGGTGGGCTCAATTGGGAATTTTGTTTCTCTATCCCTTTTCCTTGTCCTAACTATGGATACATTTTTATTAAGAAAAGGGCAAGAAAGGTGAAAAAGTAGAGTATACCTACATTTTTTTTGGAGTACAGAATAACGTGAGGACATTTCTGTGGGTATCAGTGGAAGTTAAATCACCAAATCAAACTAATGAGGCAAATAACAATGTCTACTGTCACAAAAAATAAAATATGGTTTACGTAAGCTTATTCTTCAATACTACCTTGTCTTAGTCTGTTTTGTGTTGCTGTAACAGAATACCTGACACTGAGTAATTTATAAAGAAAAGAGGTTTGTTTAGCTCACGGTTCTGCAGGCTGGGAAGTTCAAGATTTGGCAGCAGCATCTGGCGGCTTCTGGTGAGGGCCTTGTGCTGCTTCTAAATGTGGTGGAGAAATGGAAAGGGAGTGGGGAACCAAGTAAGTGTAAAAAGGGCGAAATACGAAAGGCAACCTCACTTATGACAACCCGCTCTCCCAGGAACTAATCCACTTCCTCGGAAACTAATCTGGTCTCAGGAGAATGACACCAATCCATTTCAGCGACCTAATCCCCACTCAAGGCACCACCTCCCAACACGGCCACATTGAGACCGAGCCTCAACATAAGTTTTGGGGAGACAAACCATATTCAAACTATAATATTCTTTGCAGAGTCAAAGTAATTAGACTTAAAACAGTACATTCAATTAATATTCATATTTTCTCAAAAAATGAATTTTGAGATCTTTCCTGTTATGGAATCCCGTACTTACAACATGTGTTTATTATGCCTTGCCCTCACCAGATACAAGCACACATGCACATACACATACATGTATACATACTACTTAATTTGGTGGGAGTTGAGAGTGTCAAAATGTGGGTATGCCCATGGACACGTTTGCCTTGGGGACATCATCTCTTCGTGTTTCTGTGAAAAGAGTTGAGAATTACAGTGTATGTGTTTCCTGTGGCTGCTATAACAAAGTACCACAAACTTAGTGACTTAAGACAACATCAATTTATTATCTTATAGTTCTGAAGGACAGAAGTCCAAAATGGGTCTGACAGGGCTTGAATCAAGATGTAGGCAAGGCCAGCTCCCCAGGGGCTCTAGGGAAGAATGTGTTTACTTGCCTTGTCTACATTATGGAAGTTGCCTGCATTTCTTGGTTCCTGACTCCATCCTCACATCACATCTCTTTCTTCCTCCTCTGTAGTCAAATCTCCCTCTGCTTCCCTCTAAAAGTTCACTTCCATTAGGCCCCACAGGATCATCCCAAATAATCTCCCCATGGCAAGACTCTTAACTTAATCACATCTGCGAAATCCCTTTTGCCACATAAAATAACATTCACAGATTCCAGCGGTTAGGGCCTGGATATTTCAGGGTGCCCTCACTCAGCCGGCCACGTAGGGTGAGGTCCACTCTTTTTGCCTCAGTTTCCTCATTTGTTTAATGAGGGTAATAATAATACCTCCTTTGTAGGGTTGTTGTAAGAATTAAATGATTAATATTTGTAAAATTATTAGAATGTGAATTATATACTTCAAAAAAATCTTAGATCCTCAGACATTTTGAGAGCTCATCCTGATTAGTATCTTACCAAAGAACAGTGCATCCCATAGACAGAGTGCCCCAGACACACACAGCCTACTCTCACCTCGTTTTTCTTCACTTGCTTTTTTCTTACCTTGGTTCCAGGCCCACAGCCAATGGGCTCTGGCCCTACTCTGTGTTTTCCAAGCCCCATGTTTTAAGATGCTCAGGACCCTACACTTCTCCCCATGGCAACGCCTCCGCTGAGAGTCAGGGACCCTGGTTCAGTTCCTGTCACACTACACAAAAGGTCCTGTTGCCATGGTCATTGTCAGCTGACAGCAGGATCTTGGACAGATTCATTTTCCCCATCTCACCATGTCATGCTGCTCCCCTTTTGCTTCCACCGTGAGCGTAAGCTCCCTGAAGCCCCCACCAGAAGCTTCTGGTACAGCCTGCAGAACCGTGAGCCAAGTGAACTTCTTTTCTCTATAAATTATGCAGCCTCAAGTATTCCTTTATAGTGACACAAAACAGACTAAGACATCCCAGCAGGCTCACACCTTCCTTCTCCCCTGGGCTTCCCTTCCTCTGTGTAACAAAATCACCATCCAGAGATACACTCTTCTTTTCTCCTTCAGTGTCTCTCCCAGGACAGACCTGTGCCACCCAGTCACTTCCAGCTCCCGAGTTGTCCATCCTGCAGCAGGTGACCTCACGGGATCTTCGTGTGACTGTGACCCAGAGGTAACTAAACAGAAACTTCAGAGCTGTTGACTGAAGGAGGCAATGCTCTTGCCTTTGTGTAAAAACTAAGGTTCTGCACCTGTTTCTTAATAAATTTTAAAAATATCACTCATCGTTGCCTCTTCCTGGGCCCCCTCGTCCTAATGCCACAGGAGGGGGCAAGAAAACTTGTCACAGACTCATGCAACAGCTGAGAGAATAGAGGATATTCATTTATTTCATTACGTACCTTTCTATTTTCATCCCGTCCTGTAGGCTTTCTGCAGAAGTAACCCTACAAAACCTAACATAGGCATAGAAACTTATCATCTTAATTTTAGTACAATATAAGACAGAGATGTGTCAGTCTGCAGCATCACTGAATGGTGCCCTACATATGAAATTCCAGTGGTGATAAAGGGCACATTTTCTGACTTAATCAAGACCACCCAGGATGCAGTTTTACTTCCACCTCTGTCCTCAATAATACAACAAGAGAGAAAAATTTTCCCTATGAAGCAGACTTCAATTGCCTCACTGGACTATTTCTTTTTTAAATGCAAACTGCAAATATTCACAAAGTCAAATTATGCATAAAATTCCTTCAGGCTAGCCCAGACTTTCATGGGTGTGGCTGAAAGCAAACTCTGGTCCAAGTCGGTGTGGTAGAAACTGATGAGTAACCATCTAAGGAGGTGATGTGCTAATTATGTATCCCATGGACCTGATCCCAACCTGGTGCTCATTCCTTAGGTTTTCATTCCTATGGCAGGTTTTTGTAGGGCGACATTTATAAAGCAATGTTTATGTTTTTAGGCTTTACACTCAGGGAACATTTTTGTGGTGTCTGCAGGGCCCTTTTAAAGCTTGCTCATTTAACACAGCAATGTGCAATGTAATTGAAACCTGGTTCTCTGGTTTACACCGACTACTTCCTTCAAAAATGGGAGAACTGTTTTCTCCTGAGAAAGCCCCAAGAATCAATTTATATCTCTTTGGTCGCAAACCAGGCCAATATTTCCTAAGTGTCTAGCACTTTGCTGCTTGGTAGGAGGGGCTCAAGATATTGTCAAGAGGCTGTTTGGAAACCCTCCGCACACACAAGGTGGACACGCACAAATTCTCAAAGCTGTGGGGCATCACTACCATCATTTAATTATCTTTGTAGCTGCAAAGTGTCTCAATAGAAATGACTCCATTAATACTTCTTCCCAGCAGGTGTTTCAGACGGATGAGGCAGCTGCTCAGGTGGCAGAGCATGTTAATTACGATTTTTTAAAAATATCAGATTGAAGGCAGTCAAAAACAAATTTTAGCCTCCAACTTTTCAATTTATTGGAACCAGTTTAGTGTCCCTGTGAAGACTCCCTTTCAAGCCTCAGTTGTTCAGGGCCAATTTAAGAAAATAAAAATTGGGGAAGGCAATTGACTTGAAAAAGGAGAGTTAGAGTGAAAAAATACTTAAAGGCTCTGGCCACATGTGGTTCAAGGATTGGTAGCTTAACCTGTAATTTGATATAAGAAAAATATTGGGAGGAGGGAAGAAAAGCCAAAATTATTTACAGCTGAATGGGCAATTCCAATGAAACCAAACCTATGCAATATGTGGGCTGTATTTATACTTGCCTTTATTGGTTATTAATTCCCAGGGCAGCATTTAGTATAATATCTGGCACATAAATTTTATTGCTCTAAATTATAGGGCAGAAATGATTACCCAGAATTATGAAAAACAGGCCTCAACAAGTGTGTATTAAAACCAGGGACAGAGATACGTAAATCCCCAATACTGATACAACAGGTTAAGAACAGCACCAGATGTATGGATAAAGTGCTAAAGGGCCACAATCCAAGGAGATCGAATCTTTCCTTCTTTCCTTCAGTCAGTTAATGCTCACTGGGTGTCTACTCTGGTTCAGGGCAGTTTTAGGTCTTAGGGATGCAGTTATGGAGACAACAGACAGGTCCGAACTCCAATGCAGTGAAACAAGGACGTGGCGGGCAGCACAGCGGATGGGCAAAGGGAGGGTGACAAATGATGCAAATAACTAAACCAGAAAAGACTGCATAAGTACTCTGTGGTGGGTTGATTGGTGGCCCCCCAAAAAGTTATACCAATATCCTAGCCCCCGGAACTTGTGAATGTGACCTTATTTGGAAAACGGGTCTTCGTGGATATCACTAAATTAAGGATCTTGAGATGAGCTCATCCTGGACTATCCAGGTGAGTCCTAAATCCAATGACAAGTGTCCTTACCAGAGACAGAGAGAAGACATGAAGAAGAGAAGGTGATGCAAAGACAGAGGCAGAGATCAGAGCTACCCGAAGCTGCAAAGGGCCAGGAGGGATTCTCTCCTTGGGCCTCCAGAGGAAGACTGGCCCTGACAGCGTCTTGATTTTGGACTTCTAGCCTCCAGACCGTGAGAGAATAACTTTCTGTTGTTTTAAGCCATGAAGTTCGTGGTCATTGGTTACAACAGCCCTAGCAAATTAATGTCAGCTCTAAAGGAAATAAAAGAGACTGAGGGACACAGTATGCTGGCAGGTCTCTCACTTTCTAAAGGCTTGTTCTTGGTAAGAAAGAGACGACCCAAAGCCCACATGCAGGGACCCCTCACCGGGAACGTGCAAAGGGTTACCTGCTCTGTTACCACCTACAGTGTTGGACAGGAGTGGACGCCTATTTTTGTTGTCTGTGGCATGTCTTCTCACTTCTGACCAACAGAAGTCTCTTTCTTGTACGGGACCCTGCCGTGAAGTTCTGGTAGGGCCGATCCCGGCCCCGCCGTCCTCCCGGCCCCGCATTCACACAGGCAGACACAGAGCCACAGCCTCGCCAATCGGAGCGCCTCAGGGCCCAGAAGAAGCGATTGGTCCAGGGATAGGCATGTGACTAGGGCCAGGCCAATCAGAGTCCTCGCTGAGAATTTTCTTCTGGGAGTCTCAGGATAGACTTCCTGGTCCCACTAGGGGGCTAAGCTGGTGGGATGTGATTCCCTGTCAGTCTTTTAAGCTACAGGACCCAGTAACTTTCCTCTTACCGCTTTTTGTTTAAATCAGTTCTCAGTGTCTCTTGCGTGGAAACAGGAAAGGGCTCTAGCTAATTCGAGGCCCTGTCCTGTAACCTAGCCCAGACCCCATGAAGCCCATAGGATTGGGGTTTTTTTGGGGGTTAGCCTGGACAGAAGTCAACAGGCAGACCTACTTCTCCCAGGGGACTCCGCCGCCCTGGCTGCCGGTCCCCTCCCGCTTCGTTCCTGGCGCACTAACGCAGTAGGGGCCTGCCCTACTTGACCGTCACAGCCCTGAGGGAGCAGAAAGAAGTGATCCCAAAGGAAACGAGTAAAAGAATCAAAGGCAGGAGAACGTCAAAGAGACACAGAACCCCCAAAGAATGGTTTTGGACATTTTTGTTTATCCCCTTGAAAGTGCAATTCCTTATCAGGTGCCCCAATTTTGTAGTTGGCCTTAACTGCTATCAGTGCTGCGCCTGCATCAGCCTCGGTTATTTGGTGCGAGAACGAGACCGATTCTGGCTGACTCAAGCTAAGAATGGACTATCTGAGGCTGAGAACTGGGCTCAGAATGCACAAGAACTAAGGAAGGACGAACTCATAGATGTCAATCACGATCAGGCCACAGAACCAATTGAGTCTAAAGGCTCCACGGCCACCGGGCCAAAGACTGGACACGGCTTCTCCCTGGGACCCGAGCAATGCTGCCCCCCTCTCCCCCACCGTAAAGAAGTCTGCCTTCCTGCTCGTGAGCATCCGAACTCCAGGTGAGAATACCTGATTGGCCACGTCTCATTTGTGAGCCCGTCAGCGGAGTTGGGAACAGGACATCTTCCAGGGGAGCTCTGCCTCCCACTGAGATTCCTACGGGGAAATTTCCTAAACATAAATTAATTTGTAAGTATCTACTGTGCCTTCTCTTGGGGTGAAGCAGAGAAAACAAAAGGGCTTGGTGATTCCCCCACAGTCATTCAGATTGTGTTACAACAGTGCCCTCTAGTGACAGGCTTATGACAAGGTAAAAAAACAAGGTAAATATTTACACGCCCAGTAAAAAGTCTTGCTGAAATTGAGTCTCGCTTAATTTTGTGAGTTAGAACACTCCACAAAGCAAGAGAAAATTCTAAAATGCAACTGCAATCTTGTGAGAGGAATATAAAAAGGACCATGACTTATAATGGATGTTTGCTTGAATCAGTTACAGTCGGTGCCTGCAGGAATTCGAACAGGAAGAAGGTGGCCGTCTAGAAGGCAGGACGGGTCCTCACCAGAACCCAACCATACTGGTACCTTGATCTCAGACTTCCAGCCTCCAGAACTGCAAGAGATAAATGTCTGTTGTTTAAGCCACCTACTCTGTAGTAGTCTGTTAACGGCAGCCCAAAATGACTAAGACAATTTCTTACCCTCTAGTGTCCAGAGAATGGAAGCCTCTTCCATGCTCCTATCCCTTGCTGTGCATTTGTTAAACAAACTATTTGTAAAAGCACCTACTCTAGGTGTTGGGTGCTGGGGCTGCTTTAACAAAGCCTCCACTGGTGAGGTCCCCTGCAGCAGGGATTTTAACCTGAAACCTAAATGACAGCAAGGAGTCCGGGGCAGAGTGTGCCCCAGGCAGACGGAACAAGTGGGGCATGCTTGGGGAGCAGAAGGGAAACAAGGGTGGCATCCCAGTTGTTCCGGCGCATGGCGTGGGGGCAGTTTGGGACTATGCTGAAGCGTGGATCACCCCTTCTTGCACCCTCTTTCCAAGGGTAGGATGCTGGAGTGGTTAGAAGCATAGACTCCAGGTTCACGCTCAGGATTCTAATCCTGACTGTGCCACTTACTCATTGTTCAATCCAGGATAGGGCTCCAAACCTCTCTGTGCCTCAGTTTCCTCCTCTGTAAAATGGGATAATCACAGCACCTACCTCACAGCATTGTTGTGAAGATCAGATGCTTAGGAGAATGCCTCACATACGGGAATTGCCAAACAGGTTCGCCGTCATTAGCAGCTCAGATTTGGTATTATTGTCCCTCCTTAGAATTATTGTCCTTAAAAGACTCAGCTTAGAAACATCTCTGGCAAAACTGGGATTTGTGAAAACCATACTTTTCTTCTCACACTAAGCAGAGACCTTGTTGTGTCTTCAATAGCCTAGGTAGATTCTCTGAAATAATAAGGCTTTTTAAATGATTATATTTGAAAATAGAATTTAGTGGAATCAAGTTTTTAATATCATAAATCCTAATTATGTGCCGTGGGGACCATAAGCACCTTTGTTTTTCCTATTATGTGCTGCAGTGATTTTTTTAAAATTGCGAATCGTGAGAAATGTTTAAGAAACATCTCAAACCTCAGAGAAAGCTTTAGCAGGTGCAAAAGGAGAGAACGAAGGGTGGAGGATCAGTTTGTTTCTAAGTGATGAGGCTTCAGTTGACTCAGAGCAGAATCCTGAAGATGAATTGGGAACTGAGGAGCAATTCCTCTGCGAAGGCCTCTTCTTTCTCATCCCTCTCTGGGCTTAGCCAGGGAGGCCTGTTTAGAGGGTGCAGCCATGTGTCATCCCCTTGAGGGAACCCTGAGAGATGCAGTAAAGAAAAGGTGTTTTAAAATGCAGCGAAGAATAGAGAGAGTATCACACTGATGCACAAGACAGATGAAGGGAGGAGGAGAGGGAGGGAAAGGAGAAGAAAGGAAGGAAGGAAGAGGCATGGAGAGGGGAGGGAAAGGAACAAACAGAGCCCAGCCCACGACGGCTTAGAGGAGATACCAGGAAGGCCCACAGTATTGAGTGATTTTGGGAATTTCTCAATATGTAACATAGAAATGAAATTTAGGAGTTTTTAATCTACAGAAAATGGGGAATGTTCTTGTGGCTCCGTTCTCTTGTTTTTTATTGTATTCCCCTTTCTCTGGAGGAGAAGAAAGGGGCCTTTCCACCAGCGCCTCTTCCGTGCGTAACTGGATTTGCTGAGCAGATTGCTGGGGAGTGATGGGAAGACCCAACCCTTCCAGAGTTCCCATCCGAGCAGGCGGCACGTGGAGGCTGCAGCTGAGGCGCCAGCTCCACCTGCCTTTGAAAATCGAGGTGTGTCCACCTCTTTGAGTCTCCTTCCTCGCCACCCACAATCCCACGTACCTTGCTCTACTTCTGCTAAGGAACAAATATGTTTGCAAGTTCCCAAATGTTACCATTTCTGTTCATGGTTAGCAACGTCCCAATAATGCTTGCCAAAAAAGTGTGAAATACTATTAACAAGGTTAAAAATAGACAAATAGCTGCAATGCAACTGATTTTTAATATACCTATACAGGTATACCTTGTTTTATGGCACTTTGCTTTATTACACTTCACAGATAATTGTGTTTTCTACAAATGTAAGGTTTCGGCAACTTCCAACAGGCAAGTCTATTGGTACCATTTTTCCAATAATATGTGCTCACGTTGTGTCTCTGTGCTACCTTCTGGCAATTCTCGCAATATTTTGAGCTGTTTCATTTTTATTATATCTGTTATGGTGATCTTTGATGTTACTGTTGTAATTCTTTGGAGGTGCCATGGACCGTGAACTTAATAAATGTTGTGTGTGTTCTGACCACTCCACCCACCGTTCCAACATCTCTCGCCCTCCCTATTCCCTGAAACACAACAATATTGGAATTAGGCCAATGAATTGCCCTAGAATGGCCTCTAAATGGTCAAGTGAAAGGAAGAGTCACATGTCTCTCACTTCAAGTCAAAAGCTAGAAATGATTAAGCTTCATGAGAAGGTATTTCAAAAGTGGAGATAGGCCAAAAGTTAGCCACGTTGTGAATGCAAAGGAAAAGTTTTTGAAGGGAATTAACAGTGTTACTCCAGCAAACACACAAACAATATGAAAGCAAAATAGCCTTGCTGCTGATGTGGAGAAAGTTTACATGGTCTGGATACGAGATCAAACCAGCCATAACATTCCCTTAAGCCAAAGCCTAATCCAGAGCAATGCCCTAACTCTTGAATTCTGTAAAGGCTGACTGTAAAGGCTGAGGGAGGGGAGGAGGCTGCAGAAGAAAAGTCTGAAGCTAGCAGAGGTTGGTTCATGAGGTTTAAGAAAAGAAGCCACGTCCTTAACATAAAAGTGCAAGGTGAGGCAGCAAGTGTTGGTGTAGAAGCCGCGCAAGTTATGCAGAAGATAACTTGTTAGGATAACTAGTTAAGCTCATTGATGAAGGCAGATACACCAAACAACGAATTTTCCACGTAGACAAAACAGCCTTCTATTGGAAGCAGATGCCATCTGGGACTTTTCATAGCTAGAGAGAAGTCAATGCCTAGCTTTCAAAACATTAAAGGACAGGCTGACTCTCCTGTTAGGGGCTACTGCAGCTGGTGGCCTTAAGTTGTAGCCAGTGCTCGTTTACCATTCTGAAAATCCTGGGGCCCTTCAGCTTAATGCTAAATCTACTCTGCCTATGCTCTGTAGATGGAACAACAAAGCCTGGATGACAGCACATCTGTTTACAACATGGTTTACTGAATATTTTAAGCCCACTGTTGAGACCTACTCTCAAGAAAAAAAAAAAAAGATTCCTTTCAAAATGTGAATGCTCATTGACAATGTTCCTGGTCACCCAAGAGCTCTGGTGGAGATGTACAAGGAGATGAATGCTGTTTTCATGCCTGCTAACTCAACATCCATTCTGCAGCCCATATCAAGGAGTGATTTCAACTTTCAAGTCTTATTATTTAAGAAATACATTTTGTAAGGCTATAGCTGCCATGGACAGTGATTCCTCTGATAGATCTGGGCAAAGTATATTGAAAATCTTCTGGAAAGGAGTCACCATTTTAGATGCCATTAGGAACATTCATGATTTGTGGAAAGAGGTCAAAATATCAACATTAACAGGAGTTTGGAAGCTGTTAATTCCAACCCTCATGGATGACTTTGATAGATTTAAGACTTAAGTGGAGGAAGCAACTGTTGATGTAGTGTGAACAGCAAGAGAACTAGATTTAGAAATGGAGCCCAAAGATGTGATTGAGTTGCTGCAATGTCATGATCAAACCTGAACAGATGAGGCGTTGCTTCTTATAGATGAGCAAACGAACTGGTTCCTTGAGATGAAATTTACTCCTGGTGAAGACACTGTGAACATTGTTCAAATAACAATAAAGGATTTAAAATATTACATAAGCTTAGTTGATAAAGCAGCAGCAGATTTTGAGAGAATTGACTCCAATTTTGAAAGAAGTTCTACGGTAGGTAAAATGCTGTCTAACAGTATTGCATGCTAGAGAGAAATCTGTTGTCAAAGGAAGACTCGATTAATGCAGGAAATTTCATTGTTTTCTTATTTTTTTAAATTGCAACAGGCACCCCACCCTTCAGCAACCACCACCCTGGTCAGTCTGCAGCCATCAACATCGAGGCAACATCCTTCTCCAGCAAAAAGATTTCAATTTAGTTAAGGCTCAGATGATTATTAGTTAGCATTTTTTAGCAATAAAGTATTTTAAATTAAGGTACATACATATTTTTAGACATAATGCTATTGCACAGTTAGTAGAACTGAGTAGAGTGTAAACATAAGTTTTATATGCACTGGGAAAGCAAAAAATTCATGTGACTTTATTTACTGAGATACTTACTTTTTTGTAGTGGTCTGGGACCAAACCCATAATATCTCCAAGGTATGCTTGTATATAAAAAAAATAAAATGTTTTGATCATCAGGAAACTCATATTTAAAAAGTGATACATTATGCAGCTTAGGAAATACAGTATAATTATAATTAAGTGTGATTAAGTTGATAAATTGGGTTAAGCTAATTCATAGTTTCTCCTGGTCCCATACAATCTCTATTGAACTTTAGGATTTATTTGATTGTTTGTTACACATAATTTTCCTCTTAGCTATAGAAATATAAACAAATGTCACACATAATAAAAATATTAGAAAGGTAGATTTTTAATTGTCTCTTGATTTTACTAAAAATTGTTTCACCAAAAATCCATTGTTCTCATGATATTTTTAAGCTGTGGGTTTGAAGGACCAATTGTATTAATAATACAATATAATATAAAATATAATACAATAATAAAATCTCACACATTAATAGTGCTTAATAATATTCAAATGCTTTCATATACATAATCTTGATTCTCCTGAGGATCTTTTGTTACAGTAGATAAGGCAACAGAAGATCAAAGAGCCTGACATGTTCAAGGTCTCATAAATAGTAAATTTAAAAGCTGAAATCAAAATCTGGGCCTCCCCCGCCCAGTCCACTGGTATTTCCATCCCATCATGTTGTAAATTGAATTCGTATGTTGAGTAGGAGAGAGTAGGTGACATTTTAAGAGTATATTATTTTACATGTCAGTTTTGTAAAGGCACTCATTCAAATTTCTCAATATTCTTTATAATTTTCATGCACTTATGTTCTTACCCATATATTATGTTAAGGAAATTTAGATAACATTAACAAAAAAAAGTGGAGTGGAAATTTCAAAACTTCTCCCTGCTGTGCTTTTCAAGACAGCTCGACAGTTCAATTTACATAAGACTTTCATTTTTTTTTAACTCATTATAGAAAGCCATACCAAAATTATATTCTTTATTCCATTTTCTAAGACCAAATTTTAATCTAGGGGAGAGAGAGGAAATGGGAATGATAATATATTGATGTTTTAAGGACCAAAAAAAAAAAATCAATTTAGAAGTCTTGTCTCTGTTCATTTGCAATTCTCCTTCATTTCTGTCCCTTCACTTCCACAAGATTTGTCTTTTGGCTTGAACTCACCTTTCTTTCTCTCCAGTTGGGTGTACTAAGTATTCAGGTCTCCAAGAGACCCAGCTAAATTAGCATTTATATTCTTATGTAACATCTGTCCTGGAGAATGAAGTTCATTGAGTGAAATAACCTTATAAATGAACTGAAACACACAGACCTCAGATTTTTAAAAAAATGTTTGTATAGATCTAACCCAAAAATTCAGCATATGGGCAACTGAGAATTTGTCCATTATGATTATAATTGCAATTTATAATATGCCTAGTCTTCATCTGCAGGTCATGAATGCATACTACATCATTACGGGCAACTGTGGTCCTCAATTGTGGCAGAAGTTCTTAGAAGAATCTTTGGACTTCAGTGTCTTTTTAAGAGTTGATAGAATGGATTTATCATAGTGGTGAAGCCAGAAATACTTTTTGGGTTTGATGCCATAGAATGTATATATACCATATATACAATGCCTTATTCAAACATGGGTGTTCAATAAATATTTATTGAGTGAATACATAATGAATGAATGAGTATTGCAAAGGAATTTGGGGATTCAAATATAGCCAGAAGAATCCAAGTCCTGCTCCAGTGACCTGGTCAACCAATCCAATCTTCCTCCTATGCTCAGCAGAGATCTCAAATCATCCAATCATCCTATGATCCTTCTTGATTTGTAACAAGAACCACTGTCATCTTTGGAGTAGTGAAGAAACAAACAAGAAAAAGAGGAGCAGGAAAACCCTAGAGTCTAGCATTCATTTTTAACTTGATTTTCTGGTTTCCAGTGTGTGGGTTCATTAAACAGGAAAAAAATAAATTGTTTTTCATTTTCAAAACACCTTGCATTTTTAATTATTCCAGATGCAAACAACTTTAAAGGCAAAAAAAACCAAGAGAGGGTATGTGATGAACAGTGCCTAGTTACCAAAGGAGGTCACATAAAAATTAAAAAGCATTAAAGAATGAATAGTAGTCCATCCTGTCCAGGGGGGTGAGCTATGCAACCCAAGTAAAAATTAAAACCAAATTACATACACTAATCAGCATTGCATAACACATCCAATTCATTTGCATACAATGCAATTATCCTGATAGGTGCTGAATTCAGCACCTCCAGCTGGGTTAGTGCTACTCCGGGGAACACAAGCACTGGGCTTTGTTCCTGTGTATTGGATATGTTCTCCTCTTACGACTTTGATGGTAAATAAACAATCGCTCCCAGCACCTTTAGACTTTGAACATTTGAAATAAAAACAATACAGATCTGTGGATGGGTAGCACTAGAATAGCATTCAGGCCCCCTCAGAAGAGCAAAAAACAGGCTGATTCTGGGTCAGTGTTGCATTTCAAGAACATTCTATATGATCTTGTGTTTTAGAAAACCACATTTGTTTTATACTATATAAAGAATTCTTCTTCTTCTTTTTCTTTACCCTGGACTTGCAGAGGAAGGGGACGTTTTGAGGTTATCTTTTTTGTATCAATGACCCTTTGTCCAGCCAGTGACAAAGGATAGACTCTTTCCTGAAGGACTCTGCTGTTTTCGGAGGTAGGCACCCCTAAGGAAGAGGCTGGCAAGCAGGATGGTGGCTGGCTGGTCTGAAAATCCCTTGGAAACCTGCTCAAAAAAGATTGCCCAGGTTCAGAATTGATGGCAGTGAACCCAGTGTCAACATTAGTCTCTTCCTCAAGCTTCTGAAAGCTGCTTTCCCAGCTAAGTTCCTTCATTTTGGCCCCGGGTTCAAGGTGGGGAGAAGGCAGATGCAGCTGGGCACTTGTGGGTGGGATGCTGGCCTGGAATGACCAGCCAGGGCGTTTCCACAAAGTGCCACTAGAGCTGACTGATACTGGGCTCCCACTGGGCTCAGGAAGCTCCAGAGAATGCACCTGGAACCTCCTGGCCTGGCTCCTCCGGCTCCTTGATTCTGGGGTCCTCGTTGCAGAGACAGGAGTCTGCCTGGAGCCCTGGAGAAGCATGTCAGCTCCCATGGTGCCTTTCAGGAAAGAAAGCTCTCCATTCCTAACACCAACTCCTGGATTCAACTGGACCTATGGGACAAGGAAAGGAGGAACAAATGAAACATGTTTTCCATTAACTAAGTGCCAAGAGCAGACGATGCCTCATTTACCCTTTGCCATACCATGCCCATAGCAGACAGTAAAAGTTGGTTGAAATGAAAAGAAGTGACAATTCTATCCAATTATGAGGTGTATAACCAGCATCAGCTCTAAATACCTCTCTCTCAGGCTCTCTAAATTAAGACTTTGGGGAATCAAATGGCCACTTGGTAACACCACACTTCTGGTAGATCAAGTTGTTAAACAATGCAAAGATGTTCATAGATGTTATTCAATGACCTCACTTGATGTTATAAACAATATATTACCAACTATGCAAAAAGAAAACCAAAGAATCATAAAACATGTGGTTATAGTCAAGATAATGATCAGAATAAGAATTCAATCTTCCAAAGCTGATGGTCATCCTTTTAGATCATGCTAATAATGATATCTATCTTGAGCCATTCTAAGACATACGGGCACTCCGGGCATGATCCTAATTTGGCACCTTTTGAAAATCAATAGTCTTGAAATTATTGGGGCACTATTTATTTAGAGTATAGGTCTCGTATTGTGTGGGAAAACAAAGAAGCAGACTGCTTATGTGGAAGCTCTGGTGTTTTGATCCCTGGCAAGTCCACTCTGGTTCCAAATTTACAGCAAGTTAAGCAAAACTCCCATGCTGCAGTTGACTATACTCTCCCCCACAGATTGTAGTTCACCAACCCATCTTCCAGACATGGACTCTTGGAAGCCTTACATCCTATGCCCTACACAACACTCTCCCCAAAAGTATTTCTGGAAAATGATGGGATTAAGACCACTGGGACTTAGGGATGCTATGTCTGAGGCTATGAGGGGAGAAGAGGTGAAGGAATTGCCTGAGCAGAAGCCTGAAATAAGGGCAGATGTGAACTGCCTAATTGGAGGACATATATCAGCGATCTGGGAGTACAGCAAAGCATGCGCCAACCTCAGAGCCTAAGAGGTCTCATGCCTGAAAAGCTGCGGGTGGCCTGACATGAAAACTTCTCATGGCTGTAGAGGTAGATTGCAATATGTCAGCCCAGGAGAAGGGTCTTAAGGCTTCCATTGTTAGAACACTGGGCCAAGCTCCTTCTCTCCCTTTCTCTCAACAATGCCTCAGTTAATGTAGAACCAGTTTCCTGGTGGAAAGCATGTAGTTTCTTTGTTGCTTGATCAAATGGGTCACAGCTACTGAAGTTAGAGATTGATATCCATGTACATAACTTGAGCTTGGGATAAAATTAGTCAGTTTACCTTGATCAAAAGGATTGTACCTACTGAAGAATTATGTGTTTTCACTTCTAGAAAGGAGAAAGTAATTAGCTAGGACACCTTGTGATTTTGAGGGAGCCCTGAGACTTTTGTTCATTGTATCCTGTGATTTTTTCACATGAGATCATTGTTTTGCAGCATGGCAAAGAGAACAAAAAGCAAGTGCTGGGTTTCAGTCATCACCACCTTGGCACCGGAGTGCTGGTGGTCCCCTGATTTCCCCGCACTCTGAAAATTATTCCTGTGTCTGTGTCTGTGTCTTTGTTTCTTTCATCTCTTGCAACGCATTCTGCCCGGGGACCCTATCTTTATTGAGGATGTCACAAGCCCCCAATAGGAAAAGATAATTTTCTCCATCTTGTTAACAGCCCTTTGAAATTGGCATTCAGGATCCATCCCTGCCTGTCCCCAGGATTTTGTTTAATCAAATATCAAAAGAATGGTACAAAAGAACTTTAAATGCATACTATTAATTGAAAGAAACCAATCTGAGAAGGTGACATACTATATGATTCCAACTCTATGACATTCTGGAAAAGGTAAATCTGTGGACACAGTAAAAAGATCAGTAGTTGCCAGGGGTTGGCAGGGGAGGGAGGGATGAATAGGCAGAGCGTGGGATTTTTAGGGAAGTAAAGCTCTTCTGTGTATAACCGTAATGGTGGATACGTGTTCTTATGCATTTGTCAAAACCCATGGAATGTACAACACCAAGAGTGTACCCTAATGTAAACTACTGACTTTGGGTGATAACGATGTGTCAATGTGGGCTCATCAGTTGTAGCAAATGTACCACTCTGATGGAGGATGTTGATAGTCAGGGAGGCTGTGTGTGCAGAGTCGGGGGTACATGGGAACTCTCTGCACTTTCTGCTTAATTTTGCTATAAACCTAACACTGCTCTAAAAAATAAAGTCTATTTAAGAGGAGGGGGAAACAGTATGTATTTATCTCACAAAGCAAGAAGGCATAAATCAGGACACTGAGAAAGCAGGTCTAGAAATGAGTAAATTACCATACATATTAACATAGTATTTGTATATATGATACACACGTATGTTCTCTCAATTTTCTCTCTGATGGAAATGGTGAGGTGACTAATTACCAAACCACAAAAACAACAACAAAAAAAAAAAAACAGGGACTTCCATTGATTCTTTAGAATAGAAGTTGACAAATACTTTCTGTGAAGCAGCATGTAGTAAATATCTGAGGCTTGGCCGGCCATGTGGTCTTTATCCCGACTACTCGACTCTGCCGCAAAATAGCCACAGACTATACAAAAATGAATGGTGTGGCTGTGTTTCAATAAAACTCTATTTATGAACACTGAAATTTGAATCTCATATAATTTTCATGAGCCGTACATTTTTTTTCCAACCACTTAAAAATGGAAAACTATTCTTAGCTCCCCAGCCAGAGCCAGCCAAGCCCTGCTCTATCAATGATTCTCATTCTCTCTCCTCCTCTGCCCCCTCCCTCTCCTCCTCTCTCTCCTCCCCTTTTAAGAATAAGAAGGTTTTATCCAAACAATATTCTACCTGGAAGCCCAAAATATGAAACAGTTCAATTGGAGCAGCCCCGGTTGAAGGTCAGGGGTAGCCCCTGCCTTCCGGGTCAACCTTAGCCCCTCCTCCTCCTCCCAGGTCCCTAGGGCTTCTCAGAACCCAGTTTGAAAACCACTACTCTAGAATCTCTAAATTCTATTCAAGCCAGTTCACCAGAGAGCTACCCTACCCGAACTCGCCACCCTGTCACAGAGGTGCTTCTGCTCAGCCACACCTCCACCTCGGGCTGAGAAGGGCTTCTGTGGACCAGAAACTCTCTCTAGAGGGGCACTGTTGAAGGGATGCTGCTGTACCACAAGACATGCCCTTTGTGCAAACCCACAGAGAAACGTGTCTAAACTTTGCTGCACAGAGGAACGACCTGGGGACCATTAAAAAACTGTAATGCCTGGCTCCTGGAGAGGATATTAGAAAAGGTATAAAGGCCTGGGTAAAGGGACTGGGACAAAGGTGGAAACCAGGCAGCCCTGCAAACAGGACTTGGGGTACGAATGCTTATCAGGGCTTTGGAATGCATGGGAGTGTGACTGATGTTGGGTCCCTGCCCTTTTCTGGATAGCCTTAAGGAACAACAAGGGGATAATTACAAGTTTAATGTGTATCGCTAAATAGATTTGTTTAGAACAATGTATTTGCTGTATGACGCCAAAGATTTTACCTGTATGCTCTTTGCTGTAAACACGTATGCCTTTCCCTGCAATAAATACAGAGATATGGAGAGGGTTGGGAGCTCTTTGAAAGGAAAAGAGTCTCTCCTCCTCCTTCAGCCTGAGATTGTGGTCTGGAGCATTCTTCGCTGCACCTGTGACACTCACAGAGATGCTGGATGATCTCTACAGCTCCCACCCCCAGACATTCAGATTTCACTGGGCTGGGGTGCAATCCAGGCATCAGCAATTTTTAAATGATTCTTAACAGAGGGAAATGTCAACTTTTTTTTTGAAGAGAAGTCTAAGATCCTTAGACCATATGGCAAAAGTGAGTGCAGCATTATTAACATAGAAATACAGATGTGTGCTATTGGAAGGAAGAATTTCCAGGAGAAACATAATGCTGAGTGATTGAGATAAATCCCTGGAGGGGGAATAAAGCTTGCCAAAAAACAAACGGAAACGCATTTGTAAGAATGCTGATTATTTAAAACTCATCTTTCTAAGAAATATTTGTAAAATGTTACAAATTGAGAGCTAGGTTTCTCAAGTTCAAGGAATATTAGCAACTATCACGATTAACAGAAAGATTGTCACTCATGACCCTAATCTCTCGAAAAGCAAGAGAAAACACATCTTTGAAAAATGATTAAGTTACTAAGGGGCAGACTCACATCATGAAGGGAAAAATAATGTTGTTTCTTACTGAGAGTGATTCCAAGAAGATAGCAAAAGAGGATTTCTCCAACACTGGGAAAAAATGATTGCATGGAAACAGATTCTGTGGATCCTAAGAAACCCCAAAAGAGTGCCAGACTCACTCATGGGTTGACGCCAGTTTTTTCCAATTAACTGATCCTTTCAAAGATACTTATTTTAATCAATTGGCCAAAACCACTGATGTTCAGCCTGCTATTCTATAGCAGCAGAAACCTCCTGAGCAACACCTCTTTCACATCAATGTAAGCCAGAGCACTGAGTGAGAGTGTAGACGTGTGTGTGGGGAGGAGGGTTGTCTGGCTGTGTGGGGTATTTTGCGAGAGGTGACAGAGAATGACAGGGAAATGAGCAGAGGAAGGAAGAAGGAGTTAATAGAATCCAAGGGAATATATCTGAGAGACTCAGAAATGAGAAAAAAAGATCCCTTAAGAAATACTAGAGAAGATGAAAATAAATTACTTACTTCCAGAAAGACTGTATTCTCTTATTTTAAATGGCTAAGAAAGAACATAAGAAGGAACATACTATCTGTAGACAAGATGAAATGGAACACATGCTCGTTTATGCCAAACTGGCTTCTGCAGTGTATACCTTCTTTAAAGAGACAAATTTAGTTCCTGAAAACAAGTAGTCAAGTGGTCAACAAATATTTCAGACACAGTTGTCTGTCTAGTACTCAACCGGAAATAAACATTTACAATGAAATACAGAAAAGAGGGAGAGTCATAAAGTCCCACATCATACAACACAAGAATGAGAAAACATATCATTATCAGTTATGTGTCAGAAAGATTTAGGTGTTAACTGTTCTAGTTAGGAATGGGAATGAATGTGCACTTGAGCTTCCCAGGAGGTTTCAGAGAGAAAGCGCAATTTGATCAGAGCCTTACAGTTGGGGAATTGAACAGGAAATGAGAGAAATCTTAGATAAGGAATATCAGGCACTATGTGGATGTAGATATACATGCAATAGAATATTACTCTGCCATAAAAAGGGATGGAATCCTAATAAATGCCACAACATGGATGAACTTTGAACACGTCATGCTAGGTAGAAATAAGCCAGACATGAAAAGACAAATATCGTACGATTCCACTTATGTCAGGTACCAATAATTGGCAAATTCATAGAGACAGAAAGTAGAACAGAGGTTCCCAAGGGCTGGAGGGAGGGGAGGATTGGGAGTTTGGTTTAATGGGTACAGAGTTTTTGTTTGGGGTGATGAAAAAGTTCTGGAACTTGATAATGGTGATGTTTGCACATTATGAATGTGCTTAATGCCACTGAATTGTACACTAAACAATTGTCAAGATAGTAAATTTAATGTTATATATATCTTACCACAATTTTAGAAAAGAAAGGTTTTCTGAAATTTAAAAAAAAAGAGATGAAAATGGTAAAGTTTTATCATATTATATATTTTACTACAATAAAAAATAAAAACCAAAGGTGCAGACGTGAGCCTGGAGTTCCGGAAAGAAAGGGAGGGTAACAGGTTGGGATGGCCAAGGAATGAGGCAGCAAGGCAGATATTGGGGGGCTTGCGTTTAGTCCATTTTGCATTGCTTTAAAGGAAATACCTGAGGCTGGGTAATTTATAAAGAAAAGAGGTTTCCGTGGCTCACAATTCTGCAGGCTGTACGAGAAGCATGGCGTCAGCATCTGCTTCTGGTGAGGGCCTCAGGAACTTCCAATCAAGGCGGTGGGGGCGGGGGGTGGGTACAGGCATGTCACATGGCAAGAGGGAGCAGGAGAGAGGGGACAGGGTGCCCACATTCTTTGAAATAACCAGCTCTTGCATGAACTAATAGAGTGAAAATTCACTCTTCACTAGATACCGCCCAATCCCTCCATGAGGGATCTGCCCCTACAACCCAATCGCCTCCCACCTCCAACTCTGGGGATCAGATTTCAGCATGAGCTCTGGAGGGGACAAACATCCGAACTCTATCACGCCCGCTTGCGAAGGGCCTTGAAAGCCGGGCAAGGGTGTTTCAATGTTATTTGCCTATCGTTACTGAGCTGAGAAGAAGCATACATTTGGCAGACATTTAAAAATATATTCTGATAGCAACGCGAAGGACAAAACAGAAGGCCTGGAGCCAGGGTGGAGGGTGTAAATGCTTAACAGTGCTGCGCATTTGAAGTTACCTGGGCTTAAAGAAGGAAGGTGGGAAGAAGAAATGACTCCAAAGGAAAATTAGAACAGCTGGGGACTGATTGGATATGGGGGTTCTGCAAATAGGAGGCCTTAAAAACAACTGGCGTTTCAAGACATGGGCAAATGGGGGAAGAATGAACAGAGCCGGAGAAGTTGGAGGTGGGGAAGGGCTGTGAATGATGACTTCAGTTTTGCTCGGATTAAATTTGACATGAGGATGAAATACTGTGTTTAAATGGTCTTGTAGGGAACAGGAAATGGCCTAAAACCTCAAGAAATAGAGGAGATACAAACGCAGGATTAAGTTAAACAAAAGTGACAACCAAATCTATAAAGTGATTTTTTTATTCCTTAATCTTAGGGGGAAATCTTCAGTGTAGGGCAGTGGTTCTCCACTGAGGGTGATTCTGCCCCTCAGAGGGCATTTGGCAAAGTCTGGAAGCATTTTGGGTTGTCACAACTATGGGGGCAGTGCGACTGGCATCCAACGGGTAGAGACCAGGATGCCGCTAAACACGCTGCTATGCACAGGCCGTGTCCCCACAACAAAGAATTATCTGGCCCAAAACGTCCATAGTGCCAAGGTTGAAAAGACCTGATTTAGGGATAGGAAGACACAGTTGAGTCTTTGAGAAAACAAACAAACAAAACAACCAGAAAAGGAACAGTCAGAGAGAATGAACCCCTTAATTAAAAGAACTGGGTTATGGAAGCCCACAGAGGAGAGAATTGCAAAAAGGCAGGATGGCCCACGTGCACCAGTGCTGCCGGTGCCTCGTCCTCAAGCACTGCTGGCCTTTGAGAGAGCAGTGTCGCCTATTGCTGGAGGAAGAAGTGAGAGTCTGGGAGGACAGGGGAAGGTTGGCAACTCAAGGTGGCAAGAATGTAGACGACTCAACTCAGAGACATGGCGTGGAAAGAAGGCAAGATACTCAAGCTGTCGAGTCAAGGAAAGTTTGCTTGTTTGAGTCCGAAGGAGATGTTACCTCTGTTATCTCTGTCTGACAACAGAGAAGAGAGCAAAAATGCCACGAGCTTATCAAGTAAGCAAACAAACAAATGGGAGAGCAAGATCAGAACAGGAGAAACCCACAGAGACAAGAATCCCACCAATGGGCTTGATTGTGCACATCCTACCGATTAAGTCGATGTGAGGAAAAATCCCCCAAATACTTGTCAATAAGCTTTTTAAAATTAGAAGCTTGAAAGCAACCTCTTATTAAAAATAAATATTTGTTGATAATACTGCAATTAAAAAAAAACACCTGCAACCTTATCCAGTAAGTTATTCTTATTAAAAATGTTACTGAGATGTGGAGAAAAAAGTAGCATCAGGGAAATAATTATTAAACTTGAAGAGAAGAAAAAGTGTCAAGTTTAGCTATGAAGTTAGAAATAAAAAAATTATCTAAAGATAGGCTGAATTATCTTGTTTTGAAGGACTTGTCGTGGGTACTACATTTCTTAAAATTCTAATGGAAATCAAAACACTATACATTAAAATCGTTTATAAACAAAACAAAAATTGTGTGTTCAAAGCTCAAACTTTGGAGAGAAAAAGACCTGAGTCTAAAACCTGACTCTGTCTTTTGCTCCCTGTGTGACCATGGACAAGTTATTTAAACTTTCTAAGCCTCGGTTTCCTGATTGGTAAAATGGAGATATTTATAATGAAACCATGCAACATGGTACCTGACATCTAAGTGTTCATTAAATGTTATATCTAATGTCATCTTATTACATTAACTCTCTGCTTTACATAAGTAGATTATGAAAAGCTATACACAGTGACTTAAAAGATTGATAATTGTGTCAAATATTTTTGGAACTTTTCAGCAATCTGACTTTCAAAGTTAATATAAACAAACCAGTCTCAGTACTAGAGAGGTACATATCTCACACTCTTGAAAAGTAATATTAAAATTGCTTAATTCATCTATCAGATCCAATAAAATTGATGCTAAATATCTTTTAACTATTTCTAAAAACTGAATTGAATTCCACCCTTAAGAGATGAAGTTTTGCCACCAATGAAGCTGTACACAGCTATAGTAGCTTTAAGTCGCAAGAGATTTTAGAAATCATCTTGGTTAGTTGTCTAATGTAGTAGTCATCAACCACATGAGCCTATTTAAATTATTAAAATCAAATAAAATTAATAATTCTGTTCTTCAGCCTCACTAGCCACAATTCTAGTGCTCAATAGCTACATGTGGCCAATGGCCACCATACTGACCCACATAGATGTAGAATATTTTCATCATCACAGAAAGTCCTAGAGGACAGCGTCAGTCTAGAGAACGGGTCTCAATTAGAAGAAAAAGGAGTGTATGTGTGAAACGGAAATACGTGACTTTCTCCACATGCCTATGTCTTAGAGAGTTGTGTGAATTCTAGTTCTGGCATTGACTGCAGGAGATCCAGAGGTGAGGCTCAGAAATGACAGGCAGGATTTGCAGGCAGGACTTCCAGCTCATTCTGATGAAAAGATTGGGAAAAGCTACCAGAATGGGTGACTGACAGCCAACATCTGTTGTCAAGACTGAATGCCCCAGACTGTACTGACGATGGGCTTATGCAGTAATGTTATTGATCTGCCCTGCCCAGATCCCAAGAAAAGGACACCACCCCTGGTGGGGGAGGGGGAAGATGTGTGTGAATTATCCCATTTGAGCCACTTGGGAAGCAGTCACCCTTGTCAAGGGAAGAAGACCTGAAAGTTGGGCCTCAGAGGGGATGAGATGGAACCATCTTCTTTCACCCTAAGAGTGTGGCCGGGAGCCCCTCTTGTAGATGGGGGTAGAGAAGATGTGGAGGAGACCTGGGAAGGACCCAGAGGTCACGTCTTGCCTGGGAGCTCTGAGAATAGTCACATCTAGAGGTGGTTGTAAGGTATTCTTCTTGTACAGAATTTTTTTTTTTTCCCTCTTTATCCTCAAATCTTCAGAATGATCTTGTTGAAAAGTA
Source organism: Indri indri (assembly GCA_004363605.1). Classification (NCBI taxonomy): domain Eukaryota; kingdom Metazoa; phylum Chordata; class Mammalia; order Primates; family Indriidae; genus Indri; species Indri indri. The sequence goes on along the minus strand of RJWJ010018180.1, from coordinate 1,112 downwards.
CAGTCATGTTGTGGGGACTTTCCCATAAGCCCAGGGTGGTGGTGGCCCCAGTTACCAGGGGAGCACACAGGGCCTGCAGCAGGTGGTGGCATCTTGAGGGTCAATGTCAACACGCCAGCAAACAGTGGCCTGTGAGGAGGCCACTGTGGAAGAACCTGCGGGACCTGCTCTAGCACACGCGAGGAGCCACATCTTAGGGACTGCGTGCCACCAAGTGACATACTGACTTCTGTGATACAGCGACCTTTGTCCCTGTATGGCTTCCTCGTTGCTCCTTGTCAGTTTCTCTCATGGTTCTTCCCTCTCCTCCCTCCTGGACAGTGGACACTTTCTGGGTCCTGTCATCATCTCTTCTCTCTCTACAGGCTCTTCCTTGGTAATGTTACTCCTTCCCAGGGCTTCAGCTCCCATGTTCACAATTTACCACCCTAACCCGTGTCCCCAGCCCACCCCCCCTCCTTAGTTCCAGCCCTCAAGGACCACCTGAGTGCAGAAGTCTTCGCCCAAACGACCTGCAAGCACCTCAAACCCAGTGTGTCCAGATTCATCCTCACCTCCCTCCTGTCCATGTTCTATGTCCAATTCATTGCAAATTCTGTCAGGGCTGCCTCTGCAATCTAACTGCTACTTCCATCGTGAATTCCCTATTTCAAAACATTGCTGGCCTTTGCCTGGACAGTTGAAGTCGCCTCTGAAGAGGTTAGTCAAGCCCCCATGCAATCTGTTCTATCGACGGTACCAGGATTATTGTCCTAAATTGTATATTACGGGTAAGAGCATGCCTGCCCCTTCTCTAAAAACCTCCATAAATGGCTCTCTTAAAATCCCATTTTATGTCCTCCTGCACCATTCTCAGTGGACCAAAAATTCTCCTCAGCACATTTGAATTCTCTAGCCCTACACTCAGCCGATTCGGTCACCCTCCAAGTCACACCTCCTCCAAGGAACTTTCCCAGAAGCCCTTGGTCAACTTAACTTTCCCCTTCCCCACACTCAAGGGGGGTGGCTGGGGCTCTACGGTCACTTTCCCCCCAGGCTGCCTGGTGCTGCGGGCACACGTGGGAGTGTGCAGCTCCCCATCAGACTGTGGGGTCAGTGTGAGCTGCACACAA
>RJWJ010018179.1:0-31956 GCA_004363605.1 Indri indri | reverse complement strand
CAAATCCCTAAAAATATAAAAAATGCTTTACAGTAGACAAAACCAAGGTTTGTGAAAATGCCAAATGAGCTTTTCTCATGCCATGACTAGTAGACATTTGCCTCCACAATTTTCAAGGCTCATTTTGATCCTTTTGGTAGCTACCAGAGAAAGTATTACTATTTGGAAAAGAGGCAATATAGGCATATCTGATTTTACCTTATAGATATTGTGCTTTTTACAAATTGAAGTTTTGTGGCAACCCTGCTTCAAGCAAGTCTATCAGTGACATTTTTCCAGCAGCATGTGTTCACTTTGTGTCTCTGTATCACTTTTTGATAATTCTTGCAAAATTACAAATTTTTTCTTTATTATTATATCTGTGATCAGTGACCTTCGATGTTATTGCTGGAATTACTTTAGGACACCATGAACAACATCCATTGAGGCAGCAAACTTAGTAAATGTTGTGTGTGTTCTGACTACTCCGACAACTGGCAATTCCCTGTCTCTCTCCCCCTCCTTAGGCCTCCCTATTCCCTGAGACACAACAATATTAAAATTAGACCAATTAGTAAACCTACAGTGCCCTCCAAGTTCTCAAGTAAAAGGAACAGTCACACATCTGTCACTTTCAATCAAAAGCTAGAAATGATTAAGCTTTGTAAGAAGGGCATGTTCAAAGCTGAGATAGGCTGAATGCTAGGCCTCCAGTGACAAACAGTTAGACAAGTTATGAAACAAAGGAAAAGTTCTTGAAAGAAATTAAAAGTGCTACTACAGTGAACACACAATAAGAAAGCAGAACAGTCTTACTGCTGATATGGACAAAGTTTTAGTGGTCTGGATAGATCAAACCAGCCACAACAGTCCTTTCAGCCAAAGTCTAATTCAGAGCAAGGTATTAACCCTTTACAATTCTATGGAGGCTGAGAGAGGTGAGAAAGTTGCAGAAAAAAAGTTTGAAGCTAGCAGAAATTGTTCCATGAGGTTTAAGGAAAGAAGCAGTCTCTGTAACATAAAAGTGTAAGGTGATGTAGCAAGTGCTGATGGAGAAGCTATAGTAAGTTATCCAGAAGATCTAGCTAATATAATTGATAAAGGTAGCTACACTTAACAAAAGATTTTCAATGTAGACAAAATAGCCTTATATTAAAAGAAGACACCATCTAGGACTTTCATAGCTAGAGAAAAGTAAATGCTTGGCTTCAAAGCTTCAAAGGACAGGCTGACTTTCTTGTTAGGGACTAATGCAGCTGGTGACTTTAAGTTGAAGCCAATGCTCATTTACCACTCCAAAAACCATAGGGCCCTTAAGAATTATGCTAAATCTAATCTGCCTGTGCACTATAAATGGAACAACGAAGCCTGGATGACAGCACATCTGTGTACAGCATGGTTTACTGAATATTTTAAGCCCACAGTTAAGAACTGCAGCTCAGACAAAAAGATTTTTTTCAAAATATTACACCATTGACAATGTACCTAGTCATTCAAGAGCTCTGGTGGAGATGTACGAAAAAGATTAATGTTGTTTTCATAGCTGTTAACACATCTACTCTATAGCCTATAGATCAAGGAGTAATTTTGATTTTCAAGTCTTAGTATTTAAGAAATACATTTTGTAAAGCTACAGCTGGCATAGATAGTAATTCCTCTGATGGATCTGGGCAAAGTCTTGAGAAATCTTCTGGAAAGGATTCACCATTCTAGATGCCACTAAGAACATTCATGATTCATGGGAGGAGGTCAAAGTATCAACATTAACAAGTGTTTGGGAGATATTCATTCTAACCCAGATAAGTCACTTTCAAGGGTTTGGAGGAAGTAACTGCAGATGTGGTAGAAATAGCAAAAGAATCAGAATTTAGAAGTGGAGCCTGAAGATAGGACTGAATTGCTGCAATCTCATGATAAAACTTGAGTGGATGAGGAGTTGCTTCTTATGGATAAGCAAAGAAAGTAGTTTCTTGAGATGGAATCTACTCCTGGTGAAGAGGCTATGCACATTGTAGAAATGACAACAAAGAAGTTAGAATATTACATAAATTTCACTGATAAAGCCACAGCAGTGTCTGAGAGGTTTGACTTCAATTTTGAAAGAAGTTCTACTGTGGGTAAAATGCTATAAAACAGCATTGCATATTACGGAGAAATGTTCTATGAAATGAAGAGTAAATCTATGTGGCAAACTTCATTGTTATCTTATTTTTAAAAATTGCCACAGCCACCCCAACCTTCAGCAACCACCACGTTGATTGATCAGTCAGCAGCCATCAACATTGAAGCAAGACCCTACATCAGCAAAAAGATTATGACTTGCTAAAGGCTCAAATGGTCTTTAGCATTTTTAAGCAATAAAGTACTTTTTAATTAAGGTATGTGTATTTTTAGACATAATGCTATTGCATACTTAGTCTACAGTATAGTACAAATATAACTTTAAATGTACTGGGGGAAACCAAAAACTTTGTGTGACTCACTTTATTGCAATATTTGCCTTATTGCAGTGGTCTGGAGTCAAACCTTCAATATCTTCAAGGTATACCTGTACCTATATAACCATAAGTACCGTCTTATATCCAAAGTAGTACCCTAGTATTGACACAGGAGCGTTCTAAATTTTGTTTGAACTGACAAGTCAATTGTGTCTATGTGGAACTACGATTGCCACAAATTTCCAAATAGGAACCATTCTGATGGTTCATTTTACTCCATTAATGATTATAGTGCATTCATTAAGGAGAAAGTTACGGTACAGAAAAACTATGTATTAATAATAGCTTGGTTCCTTTGCACATAGACATAGTCAATGGCAGCATTTATTATCTGTGAATTCATTAACATGAAAATTTTAAATGTGCTAATCATGTTGGATAGTAAGTCTGTTATACCTGTTATTAATAATGGAATAATACCTATCATTGGCACATTAGTGTAATGCAAGGCAATATGCAGTCACCTCTTATAATAACAACATTGCCTACCCTGTTCATAACTCTTCTCACCATGGCTCCTAGATGGTTTTACAAACATTAATTAAAACTTACATTACCTCTGTGAGACTGGGACCTACCAGAGTCATCATCTTGATGCAAGGCTAGAGATTAAAGCCATGTTATCAGAAGCACAAAAGCAGTGCTAGGATTAAACCTCATGACAAACATTTAGAATGTAACTTTTTTTTTTTTTTTTTTTTTGAGACAGAGTCTCACTCTGTTGCCCTGGCTAGAGTGCCGTGGCTTCAGCCTAGCTCACAGCAACCTCAAACTCCTGGACTCAAGCAATCCTACTGCCTCAGCCTCCCGAGTAGCTGGGACTACAGGCATGCGCCACCATGCCTGGCTAATTTTTTCTATATATATTTTTTTAGTTGTCCAGATAATTTCTTTCTATTTTTAGTAGAGACGGGGGTCTCGCTCTTGCTCAGGCTGGTCTTGAACTCCTGACCTTGAGCGATCCACCCGCCTCGGCCTCCCAGAGTGCTAGGATTATAGGCGTGAGCCACCGGGCCCAGCCTTAGAATCTAACTTTTAAACAATGTAAGGAATACCTGCTCCATCATTCTTTATTTGTACATTGTGACAGTTTGTGGCAGATTTCCAGTTTGTGGAAATTGTGCACACTGATTGCAAAGTTTTCAAAACAAAATGTACTTATTTTGCATATCTTCATCTTAACATTTTCAAAAGTTAAAATTCCTTTAGTAGGTCATCTTCATTGGTATCAGGAGTTTAATCTTTCACAGCCATTTTGAGAAGGCAATCAGGCTTCCAAAATGTTACTCCCAACCCCCAAGATTATATAGCAATTTAGTTACAGGGTCTGGAATCGAACTTCTGATCCTCGAACTTTTCATCTGACTTGCTCTACTGAGCCATGCTGCATTGCACTAAAACAAAGCATGCCAAGAATTTGAATTCATTTTAGAAGGTCAGCTTTGCCGGAAGATTGCCACTCTTTTCCCCACCATTAAAAAGAAGTAAAAAATAAAAAGTTATGTGCTGAAAAGTTGTCTTATATTGTATCCTCCACACTTTAAAGTGAAACTGAAAAAGTTTCAATGCTGTTATCAGATCGCGTTGAAGAAGCTTCTAATTTTCTTACAAATTACTTTCTCTTTCATTAAGTGTCCTGTTAAAACACCTAAAAGGATTTTCATTTTCTTTCTCAATTTTGCATTACTTCCAAAATATCAACATTTAATCTAAGATCATTTTGATTGCTTGTAAACATTAGCATAATCATATGGCTTTATTAGGTACAATTCTACATTGTCAGTCACCCTTTTCAAAGTGAACCTCAATATATAAAAAGAAAAATCGCTTGGTCTCGGGGTTTTTTGCCATCTAGTCTAAGCCCTGTAAGCAGGTTTGCACAAGCAGAAAGAAGCACCAGTTGAACAACAGAGACACCTAATGTGCCTTTTAACTATGCCTTCTTTATGTGGACAAGGGTAAAATGGATTGCCTTTTTATATATTAAAGGAAACAGAGCCCACACTTCAAGATGACATGGAGCAAACGCTAACCTATGCAAACACTTTCAATATTAAATTATAATCAACAATTGGGGGTACTAAATATGCCACCAAACAGAGCAGGCTCTTTATACAAAGGAACCTTTAATAATTTCTCGCTCATAATGTTGATATTGATGTTTACTTTTTATCAAAAGCTCCCTAGTTGGGAGAAATATTAAATTAAATTAAATTATTAATTAGATGTAGATTGTGGGTTTCTATATTACACCATCCTAGGTACTAATTTTTCAGGACTATGTGAGATGAGAGAAACAAAACTTCATTTATTACTTTGAGTGGTTATTGAATATAAAGGGAGATCTTTCATGGGATTTTTTTAAAGAATTATTAAACAGCCGTTGGTTAACTGAATAAAAAAAGAAAGATATTCACTGCTTTTACAATATGCACTGAATTTAGGATAAATATTACAAGGATATGAATTTGCCCCTTTTAAAGAGATTACATTATTTACTGTAGGATCTATATTATTCTTCTAAAACTTTTTTTCTTAAGAGACAGCGTGTCTCGCTCCCCAGCCCAGGCTGGAGTGCAGTGTTGCAATCAGAGCTCGCTGCAGCCTAGAACTCTTGGGCTCAAGCGCTCCTCCCATCTCAGCCTCCCGAATAGCTGGGTCTACAGGTACCTGCTACTGTGCCCAGGCTGGTTTTGAACCCCTGACCTCAAGAGATCCTCCTGCCTCAGCCTCCGGAGTTGTGAACTTCTAAAACTTTTGAAAGACAACAAAATTTCAAAATATGGCAGAAAAGAGGTGTGTTATCTGTTTCATTATAAATCCATTCTATTACCCCTTTATTAAAATTTGGGGAAATGTCATTGAAATTTCCTAAGTCATAAGGCAAAGAGCTTGGTATATTATTTAAACAAATTATTTATTGCTTTTGTTTATTTAAAGAGGCCTTCTAATTTCATCTGAAAAATTAACACATTAAAATATACTAAGTTTTGGTTAGTAACTTTGGCACCATTCAAAAATATAGAATCACTATTACTATGTTAGTAGAATCATTAATACTACAGAGGCAAAATATTCAGTTCGAGTAAAAGTCCCTAAACTACATCTCGACTGAGCTCTCATTTTAGCACTACAGATTATGGCAGAGAATATTTCACATGTAAAAATTTAGAGCAAGTGTAAATTGTTGTCTCCTTGATAACAGAAGATATTCAATATTATTTTCGTTGCTCTGAATATTTTAAGCAGCATTGCTTTCCAAACTTCCTGCCTGAAAAATTCATCCCGACATAATTAAACAGATTGCTCCAAATTGGTAATTGAATTATTTAATATTGTCTCTTTGAACTGTGAAGATGTATACCTTAGACAGAATACGTTGGTTTGACATATTTGGTTGATACTGACTTGTTCATTCCCACAATAGTTAGACAAAGGGAATGCTTGCTTCTCTCGGCAAATTCTAATTCATTAATGTTATCAGTATGAGTAGATTGGTTTCTCTATTTCCCATCTTGGTAGAGTGTTCATCTATATCATCTGCGGTACATCATCAAGGTATTAGGATGTAAATTAAAGAGAGATGGTCAAAGACACAATTTTGCATCATCTGGGAGTTATATCGGATGAGTCAGGAAACCAATCCCCACTCACTGTTATCAGTGTTTAATTTATAATGAGGACCGGCCAACGTGCACTGAACTTACTCAACTCATTCCATGACTGATTTCTGCTGAAGTCAAATGAATATTATAAATATATTTTCTAAACATTTTCAGCTTTGTACCTCAATATCCCCATCCAAAGACCAGAGGTCTGACTCATCTATCAACAGGATAATGTAAAATAAATTAAGCAATTGATAAAAAGCAATCTACTTGTTTTAGTCTTTCATCTCTCCCTATTTCCCACTTTTAAGATGAAAATAGTAATTATCATCCTTTCTTCTTTCGTAGAAAACTTTGAGAACTTAACTCACTTTAAGAACAGTATCAGTCACCTATTATTTGTAAGATTTGTTCATCTGAGCACCTGATATGTGTTTTTGTTTACTTCATGCAATAATAGACAGCATCATGACATGAGAATTAAAAAATATTTCTCTATTTTATAAAGTGTCAGAAATCCTAGTCCCAAGGCTACTGATGAAAGCCTGCTGAGACCAAATGTATGATTTATAACATCTCCATGAAACATTTTTCTATGGCCTCACTCCTGTATAATGGAATAGTCACTACTGAATTTTCAAGGCACATTCCCCACCAGCTAAGAGAACTTAGTCACTCTGTCTTAAATATCAGTAGCTACCAACACCTGATTTGGACGCATAAATCAGCCATTTAGAAATGATGATTACAATAGTATGAACTCCATGATATTACATCTGAATGATTTTTCTTTTTTAAGTTTCTATAAAACAATCATATAGATATAAAACACCCAATGATCTACACATACATATTAACACTGAACTGTACAGGAGCTAATCAGGGAAGCAAAGCGTATTGCACAATTCTTTCTAACATGTACTTGTGAACTCTCTCTACTTAAGTAAATAATGGTTCCTGATCGGTGACCAGAACTTTCACTTTCTTGCTTATATGTCTATTTAGTTTCTAATTGACAATATCATCTCTTGAAGCTTCAAAATCTAAAACTTCTGAGGTGGTTTCCTTCTAAGAAAGATTTGGTAATGTTTGTCCTAACTGTGCGTTCTTTCTCATCTTTCATTCCGCTTCTGAGAAAGTAAGGTTTCTCAACTTCAGTACTATATATTAACGTTTTGGGCCAGATAATTCTATAGTGTCTCTTTTTGGTTTTTTGTTGTCGTTGTTTGTTTTTTTATTCGTTTTTGGTTTGGGGGGTTCTTTTGGGGGGAAGGGGATAAAGTGGAATGTCATATGCCATATAAGATGTTTAGTAGCATCCCTGGCCTCAACCCATAGTAACACTCCCTTCCCTTTGTGACAACCAAAAATCTCTCCGGAGATTTTCCACATGTCCCAGGGGTGAGGGTGAAAGGCACCAGCAGAGCAAAAATTATCCTGGTTGAGGATCACTGTGATAAAAGCTGTAGCTGCTTTTTAACTACGGCCCTATCGGTTCATTCCCCCCACCCCGATTTTAGCTTAAAAAAGAAAAAAAAATCCCTTAATTTGAGATTTTTTTCCTACATATGTTACGGAAACATTTTTTCTTCTCTGTTCAAGCTCCTACTCGCTGTTTTCTTTCAGAATTATACTAGTAAATTTTTTCATTAGAAAAAAATCTTAAGAAGTATAAAATGCTTAAATGTATTCATATATTTTAGCCAAGAAATTTTAATTCTTTAAATATATCCTACAAAAATAAATAGACACTGAAATATGTGTGCAATCAGTACAGATTTTGATGGAAATAAGTTAGAAACAACACAATTCTCCAACAATATGGAAGGGGCTAGATAAACTATTTTCAAGATAGTTCCATTCCACCAGAATGGAACTTCTCAAACCATCGATGTACTGTGCGTTAATTAGACACATCCTTCCCAACACTTTGTTGATGCTTCGAGCTATCTGCCCTGAATTGTTTCCATGACAGAACTCATATTCAAAAATAACACAAATGTTTGACTTATCCATGGTCTCACAAAAATTGCTCTAAAAAAAAGTTTGACACAGAATCACAAGCCAAAATGTGCATTTGCAAAACTAAGGATGTACCTTCCCAGTAAAAATAAAACAAGAAGAGTCAAAGGAAACATCAGAGATATCAACTGTCAAACTTACTACTTAAGGAAATCAGACACTTCGTACTTAATAACCTAATATGATCCAGACATATTGGGAAATGTTATACAGCAATTTTTTAAGTGTTAAAGAAAAGTTTTGGAATCTTTTGTGAAAATCCCACATAACAGCATGTGCATTGCAGTCCCATTAGCAAACTATAAAAGATACATAGAAAAAATTTTGGAAGTACAGACACCAAATTATGGACAACAGATATCTTGGGGATATAGATATTGAGTGATTTTTGTCATTTTCCTCTGGGGTTTTCTGTTTTATACATTAGTCGTGTTACTTTTAGAAGAAGCAAAGAGGGTTAATTTAGTCATTTTCAACTATTAAAATGAATTAAAAATTCTTCATGGCTATATAACATGGATTTCTCCAAACTCGTAGAACTACACTAAAATGGGTGAATTTTACTGTATGTCAGCTATTTGGATGCAGTTATAAATCCTGCATGCACCACACCAATTCAGGTTATATTCTGCACCACTAGCCTCTTAATTTAGTAAGAAATATTGTTATTTACCATGATGCTGTGGTCTACCGAACTTGGTATTTGTAACTTTGCTGCAAAAAAATATATATATGAATCTTTAATGTAGAACTTTTAAATTTAATTTTAAGAGCATTCATGATAATACCAGATATTTCACTTTTAATAGTATTTCTTTATTTTGGCCCTATGAATTGAATGGGAGAAAAAAGGGATCATTATTGGAGGTGACTAATTTGCTTTTGAAGCATCTAATGATACTGATATAAAATTGGCATCATTTAACTATGTCTGAAGTTCTGCTAACAGAACAAAAACAGTAACAGTTTTCACTTTGATTCTCAAAGATGCATGAGAAAATTTGGATGTGAAAATAAGCAAAGCTAATTTAGAAGACTCATCTGGTTTAAGTAAAATTCATGCTTCAAAGAATGATGTGTATATACACTTTTTGCAGCTGCTTGGATTAAATCATTGCTTTTGGTGTCTTCTAAAAGGAACTACTAACTTCGGAAGTAGATGCCGATGCTTCTTCAGCGGCATTGGTCGTCTAGTTTTTATGAGGTCAGTGATAAAACCATAGCCCCAATGCCAGATGGTGAATGTCCACAAACATTTTGTGAAAGTTACACATTCGTTATTAATAGAAATTTAGCATTTAATTTATCCTTAAATCTGTACTTTTATTTAAGCTCATTGCTGAGAAAAAAAAAAGCACGTTTTTTTGCAAGATAAAAATGCAGTACAGAAAATTAAAGCAAATAGTTTTAGATTCACACCATAATATAAATGATAAAATCATCTCATAAAGGTGTTTAACAGGGCCAGGATTAGGGTGAAGTGAATGAAGAATTCCACCAGACACAAAATTTAATAGGGAACCAAAAATGACAGTAATCAAGATAAATAATGTTTAAATGCAATATTTTTTTTAAAAAAAATCAAAATTAATGCAAAAAAAAACATGATGAGCAAAACACAAATTTTAAAATAAAGACAGTCTGTTTTTGTTTTAGGATCCTGCATCATTATGCAACGGAACAATTTGATCATGATTTCCCTGCCCGCCCCTTGGGGCTGTGGCATCCTCTGGTGGGCGAGTTTTTGACGGTTGACAGGGACAAGCAAACAGACTGGGCAACATGGGGCTTTATGTATAACATTTTTTTAAATCATACAGCTTATGTACTGAATGATCAATATCATATTTTCAAAATTCTAAAATGTAATGTCTATATTCCATACTAGTAGGCTTCTAGTGCAAAGCAGTTTGGTTGTTATTTCTAATAAGAAATAATTTTTGAACCAGTACACATGCACAAATTCTTAAATGAATATGAAAATATTTTTTCTATAAACAAAATTAGTAGATCCTCATTCCATGGTTCTTAAGGAATATAAAAAGGGACAATTACAGACGTTGAAATTGTTAATTTAGTGGTAAGATGGAGTGCTATTTTCAATGAACATTTCTTATAGTAAAATTGTATTTGTGAAGCACTGTCCTCAAAACTACCACTTAATTATATGTGAAATCTCATCAGGTCACTTATTTAAGGAAGGAGACCATAGGATTCCATTAAACACTAAGCCAAGAAACAATTGAATTCTGGAGTTTATTTATTCTTCTATCGATATAGGAAGTTATCTAGAAATATTACTTCAATTAGAGTTCTTTGTATTAGCTTTTCTTGTTCTTTCAATGCTAAAAAAAAAAAAAAAAAATTTATATCTGAATAATTTAAAGAAATTTTTCCCAAGGCCAAATGATTGCTATTCTCCTATGGTCTATTTTTCTTTGGTTAAAAATTCTGTCAGGTCAATTATAAGTAAAATATCAATAAGGAGATAAGAGCTAGCATAAAGCCATCATGTTCCACAGACTGCACAGATTAGATGCAAATTGACTCGGGGAGAGGAAAAAAAATGGGTCTCCCAACCTTCACATGTTATCTCTCTTCCACCACACCTCCAAGAAAACCTTTCCAAGTAACGTCAAATAATCAATAAGTTTGGTTTTAGTAAGCAAGAGTCGCCTCTAAGAAAGTCAATGAACCCCCTCCTTCATAATTGTTTTATTTCTCATCCTCGCATGATTAGACCATGTAAAAAGAGCACTTTAAGCTTGTTTAATAGTACCCTTCAAATCTTGTCCCATCAGTTCTGTGGCAGTTCAGTCAATATTAGATAGCATCAAAAATCTATCTCCTGTCCCTGACAAAAGAAGGAGGTCCGTAAGATTACCTGTTCTGAATGGCAAATGCAAACTCCATACTATCTCAAGTTGCCAATGACACTTTTTTTTTTTTTACCTTCAAACACTATTGGAACTGTGGTCAAAGCCAGGTCCTTTTAATTACATAAAACTTTAATTTTTAATTATGATTGAAAGATAGTGAAAGATAAGCCACCGAATCATCTCAAAGTCACTGAAATGCTCAGCTTGATTTCTGCTGGGTGTTTTCATTCATATTAACCAGTTGTGGACACAGTCCTTTAAAATAAATTTCCTTCAAATGACCATCAAAAATTAAACAGAAGGTGCCCGCGAGATTCTGAGAATAGTGTATGCACAATTATCAGACATAGTTTATCAGGGAAAGGAAACACAAATCTCAACAGCTTTTCATTTCCTTTCAAGAAAAAAATTAAAATATAGAAACTCATCATTATCTTTTATAGAAATAGCCAAGGCACACATGTCTAAAATATGTTTTAAATCAAGATTTCTGCTCCTCTTCATTTCCGAAAATAAAAAATAAATGTTTTGGAAAGTTTTGGAAAAAAGCAGAAAAAAACAACAGTGTCTTGCTAACACTTAGCACTTATTATGTGTCAGGCAGTATAGTAAGTGTGTTAACTCATACTTAAAATAGCCTTTCATGGTTGGCACTTTTATTATTACCATTTTTAAGATGTAGAAACTGATATAATAAGCACCACATGTGGTATTCAAACCTAGACAACCAGGCCCCAGGATCTGTGTAGAATGAAAAAATTCACTCATAATCCCATGCCTCAGAGAACACACTTTATCTATTTTTACCGATTTATTATTCCTAATGTATTTTCCAATCAATTTATAGTGGTTGAAAACAATACAAGACAAAAGATGTCAATTTTATTGAGAAAATTATGCCAAAAAATGTGTTTTATTCACTTCATGAATTGGTGCATAGATTTTATTACAACCTATTTTTTTGTATAAAAATACTGGGGTTGAAAACACTTTAAACTCAATATATAAAAATATTAGTAAATGTAGCTTTATTTATTGTCCTAGACTCCCCAAATCCTAACAAAAGCAGAGGAAAAAAAGGGAACTGCCAATTTAAGGTAACTATATATCATTTTGTTTAAAAATAATCTCTTTTTTGTAAATGTTTACTCAATTCTAATTTCATGGTCTATGAGTCTATTTCTCACCATTCTGGTTTTCCTTCCAGCCCCTTTTCCCTTCCCAAGTTAGTGATTTTGCAAGCAGAAGCTTCTGTATGCTCAACCTCAAGAAGTTAGAAGAGGAGCCCAGGACAAAGTACTATCTCACTGTGCCCTCCTCAGCCCCAACCCCCATCTCTGAGCTTGTGGCTCTACCCTAAATGTCTGGAATAACTTTAGTCTGGTCTCCAAAGTACTGTGATGGTTCCTGGGGAGCTCATCCATCTCAAGTGATAATGCCCATGCCTCAGTAGTAACAGCTCCCACAGAAACTTTGATTCTGGCTACCACTCCCATGCTCTTCCCAGTTCAGGAAGGCCACATTATAATCTCTTTTACAGGTTCTCTTTGTCCCTCTCAGAAGCAATCTTCTACCCCAAGTCCCACAATTGGCTCTCTTGGTTCCCTTCATGACCTCAGTGGTGGTATATTGATAATTTCGGGATACTTTCTGGGACCTACATAGTCTTTGAGGAATTAGGTTGTATTAAATCAGTCCCAACAATCCATAAACCTCCATCTACCAGGCTGCACTATGCTGGGTTTCTCTGGAGGATCTTATAAATGCTCTAAGAAATGTGAACAATGCATTTTCATTGAAAGTTTTCTATCAAACTCATCTGGTATTCTTATAAGTCCTCAAACACCTACCCCTTACCCCTAGAGGGCTGTACCTTTTGAAATAACTAAAATTTTCAAGTCTTACACACACACACACACACACACACACACACACACACACACACAGAAGCATTCAGACACAAACATGCTCACATTCAGCCACAAAATAACTCTCTATATTCTCTCCCTGTCTGGTGGGAGTTGTTCTAGGTCAACAGTTCTCCAACTTCAGAAAGCTCAGAATCACATGGAGGGCTTATTAAAGCACAGATTACTAGACCCCAATCCCACAATTTCTAATCCAGTATGTCTGGGGATGGCACTAAGGATCTGCATGTCTAACAAGCTCCCACATTAATACAGGTGCTGCTTTTCAGGGGACCTTACTTAGGAAACCATTGCTCTGAGCCTTGCTGCTCAATGTGTAGTCCATGGACCAGGGGGTACAATGTCATTGAGGCATGTTTTAGAAATTCAGAGCCTTAGGACCCACCCAGAGCTACAGAATCAGAACCTGCATTGAAACAAGATCCTCAGGTGAATGCATACTGAAGTTTGAGAAGCACTACTTCAGGTGATGTATCCTTCTGACTTATTTTATGATCTTTGATATTACCCTCTGTTTCTGGACAATAAACTTCATATGTTAGCTTGTATGTGGACATAGCTAAAGGGAAAAGGAGAAAATTCATTTCAAAAACATAATTCCCAATTTATAAAATAAACTGATTTTCAAAATTTTTATTAACAATCAAAAATTTTTCTCCAAAATTAACTGTGAAATCTTGCTTTCTATTTTAAGTGAATTAAGTTTGGGTACATAAACTGAATAACAAAAGAGACACAAGGTATTAAAATCTATGGGATTTAGCAACAGTAGTCATAAGAGGATAATTTATAGCCTTAAATGTCTACATTTTTTAAAAAAGATCACAAATTAACAATCTAATGACACATCTCAAGGAGGTAGAAATGGAAGAGCAAAGCAAACCCAAAGCCAGCACAAGAAAAGAAGTAACTAAGGTCAGAACAGAACTAAACAAAATGGAAAATAAAAGAACAATACGAAGGATCAATGAAAAAAAAGTTGGTTCTTTGAAACGATAAACAAAATTGATAGACCTCTTTCTAGATTAACCAGAAGAAGAAGAGGAAGGACCCAAACAAGCTCAATTAAAAATGAAAAAGGAGATATTACAACTGATACCACAGAAATACAAAATATCATCTGTAAATACTATGAAAATCTCTACACACATAAACTAAAAAATGTAGAGGAAATGGACAAATTCCTAGAAACACACAACCTCCCAAGACTCAGTCAGGAAGAAACAGAACTCCTGAACAGGTGAATAACAAGCAACAATATTGAAGCAGTAATAAAATATCTTCCAACAACAAAAAGCCCCAGACCAAATGGATTCACAGCTGAATTCTACCAGACCTACAAAGAAGAACTGATACCCATACTGAAGAAATTATTCCATAACATCAAGGAGGGAATCCTCCACAACTCATTCTATGAAGCCAGGATCACCTTGATACCAAAGCCAGGAAAGGCCACAACAAAAAACAGAACACTATTCAAATATCCCTTATGAATATAGATGCAAGATCCTCAATAAAATGCTAGCCAACTAAACTCAACAGGACATCAAAAATATAATCTACCATGACCAAGTGAGCTTCATTCCAGGGATACAAGAATAGTTCAACGTACACAAATCAGTAAATGTGATTCACCACATAAAAAGAAACAAAGACAAAGACCATATGATCATGTCAATAAATGCAGAAAAAGTATTCTACAAAATCCCACACCCTTTCATGATAAAAACCCTCCAGAAATTAGGCATAGAAGAAATATATCTCAAAATTATAAAAACCATATATGGCAACCCACAGCCAACATCATACTGAATAGGGAAAAGTTCAAAGCATCCCCCCTAAGTCTGGAACAAAACAAGGGTGTCCACTGTTACCACTTCTATTCAACATAGCACTGGAAGTCCTGGCCAGAGCAATCAGGCAAGAGAAAGAAATAAAGGGTATCCAAATCAGGAGAGAGGAAGTCAAACTATCACTTTTCACTGATGGTATGATCTTATATTTAGAAAATCCCAAAGACACCACCAAGAGACTCCTTGATAAATAAATTTAGCAAAGTCTCAGAACACAAAATCAATGTACACAAATAACTAGCATTTCTATAAACCAATAACAGTCAAGCTGAGTGTAAAATCAAAGACTCAATGTCATTTACAATAGCTACAAAGAAAATAAAGTTCCTAGGAATATACTTAACCAAGGAGATGAAAGATCGCTGCAAAGAGAACTATGAAACACTGAGGAAAGAAATAACAGATGACACAAACAAACAGAAAAACAATCATGCTCATCAATCGTTAGAATCAACATTGTTAAAATGTCCACACAACCCAAAGTGATTAACAGATTCAGTGCAATCCCCATCAAAATACCGATGCCATATTTTTCACAAATCAAAAAAAAGAATTCTAGACTTCATTTGGAACCAGAAAAGAGCCTGAATAGCCAAAGCAATCTTGAGCAAAAAGAACAAATTTGGAGGCATCACATTACCAGACTTCAAACTACACTACAAGAGTAAGGTAACCAAAACAACATGGTTATTGGCACAAAAATAGAGACATACACCAATGGAAGAGAACAGAAAACCCAGATATAAAGCCATCCACATACAGCCAACTGATCTTTAACAAAGCAGACAACAACAAACACTGGGGAAAAGAAGCCCTATTCAATAAATGGTGCTGGGAAAATTGGACAGCCACTTGCAGAAGAATGAAACAGGATCTATATCTCTCATCTCTCACAAAAGTTAATTCAAGATGGATAAAAGATTTAAATGTAAGGCATGAAACCATAAGAATTCTAGAAGAAAATGTAGAAAAACCTCTTTTACTTATCGGTCTAGACAAAGAATTTATGACTAAGATGCCAATGGCAATTATAGCAACAACAAAAATAAATAAATGGGACTTGATTAAATTATAAAGTCTCTGTACAGCTAAGGAAACAATCAACAGAGCAAATAGACAACCTACAGAATGAGAGAAAATATTTGCAAGCTATACATCCAATAAATGGCTAACAACCAGAATCTACAAGGAATTAAAATCAGCAAGAAAAAAACAACCCCATTAAAAAGTGGACAGAAACATGAACAGAAGCTTTTCAAAAGAAGGTAGACAAATGGCCAATAAACATATGAAAAAATGCTCAACATCTCTAATCATCAGGGAAATGCAAATTAAAACCACAATGAGATATCACTTTACCCCTGTTAAAATGGCTTTTATTAAAAATTCCAAACACAATAGATGCTGGCATGGATGCAGAGAGAAAGGAACACTCATACTCTGTTGCTAGGACTGAAAATTAGTACAATCTCTATGGAAACAATATGCAGATACCTCAAAGAACTCAAAGTAGACCTACCATTCAATTCAGCAATCCCACTACTGGGTATCTTTTTCTTTTACAAAGGAAAAGTAGTCAATTATCAAAAAGAACACCTGCACTCAAATGTTTATTGAGCACAATTCACAATTGCAAAGATGTGGAATCAACCCAAGTGCCCATCAATTAATGAATGGATTAACAAAATGTGATATATGTATACCATGGAGTATTACTCAGCCATAAAAAAGGATGAATTACTGCCTTTTGCAACAATTTGGATGGAAATGGAAATCATTTCCTAAGTAAAGTTACTCAACAATGGACAGACTAACACCACATATACTCGCTGTTAAGTTGGAACTAACCAATGAGCATACATGTGCTCAGAGGGAAGTAAAATTCAGTGGAAATGAAGCAGGGGATGGGGGGAGGGGATGTGTGAAAACCTATCTAATGGATACAATGAACACTATATGGGTTATGGTCACACTTATAGCCATGACTCAAGCATTACAAAAGCGATCCCTGTAACGAAAAACATGCGTACCCCTTAATATTTTGAAAAAAATAGTTTTGGTACAAAAATGGAACCTCCGATATGTTTTTCATTTTATTAAGTCTTTTGAGTAAAATGTTCAGTTTTCTTTATATTGGTCCACACTGTGGGTATGTTTTTTACTGAGTTTTTGTAGATAGTTTACTTTCCAGTTTGCTGTTTGGTTGGATCTTTTTCCATTATGTTTCCTACCATTCATTGTTAGTACATGGTTACTGCTTTTTACCACCATTGCTTTTGTTGTTTCAACAGTCATTTTGTAACAAGCACTTAATGAACAATCTTATGCATTCCAAAGTATCCCATTCCTTATTCAAAATCCATGTATACTATTCCTAACAGCATTTTGTTTAATCAGTGCCACCTTAAAAAAAAAAAAAAAAAAAAGGTAAGAGTAGGGATTTTTTTTTTATTTCAAAGAATTACCTCTAAGATTGACTATTTCTATTCTTTTTGTTTTTATGTTCTAATTTGTTAAGTTCTGATTTTATCTTTATTATTTCTCTCCTGCTTCTTTTGGGGTGATATTTCTAATTTACCTAGTATTAATGATATAACTTACTCTTTTTGTTTGCTTGATTTATCTTTTCTTGTTCTTTAACTTCTGAACATCGTATATCCTTTATTTAAAACATGTTAAAAGCATTGCAAACACTGATTAATCAAATTTGAGACTTTTTAAAAACATTTATGGTGGAATTTCAGTACATTCACATTTATTATCAAGGCTGCTAAACCTATTATTAGAGTCTAATCTCAGTTTTTGCTTTTTTAAACATTTACTTGATTCTTTAAATTTTCTCCTTTTTCTAAAAAATGGAATATATTTAGTTACTCAAAAATTCTGTGTATTTATTTGAAATAGTAATTACTCTCCATTTTAAAAAACCTTATTTCTCTAATTGTCAGTGTTAATAATGTAAATTTCTCTAATTATCAGCATTAATAATGTAATCACATCTGTTAATTTGCACCTATGTTATACAAGAAAATCAGCTTTCTTTTATTTCATATCACTTCCTGATTTTTGTCACATAATTGAACAATTTAGAGAATTTGATTAAAATTTGTTTTAACTGTGTTCTTTTAATAATAAAAGTAAAAAAATATAATAATTATAAATTTTAGATGTTAAAAAAAACATTTGATAATGCTTATTCTATTAATGTAGACTAACAGATCTAACCAAAATTATATAACAAAATTGGAAGATGGAGGAAGGAGAACTGGACATTATTATTTTGGAACCAGTGGAATCGTGGGGAAAGAGAGCTAAATCCACATCATCGTCTCTGTGAAAAATCAGTTGATTATTTCTGAAACTGTAAAAATGAAGAAGTAGATATATCAGTGTGAAAAGATCTACTTACAGATATGTATGCAATGCCAGGAAAAAAAAATCAACTTAAAAATATAAAGGAGAGAGGCATGGGGAAAGAGAAAAAGAACTTACACATTTCACGACAAATACTTTTAGGACCATTTTAGTCTTTAAATAATGTGTATACATGACTTCATTTTTTAAAAATAAAAATTAAATTAAAAACTAAATAAATTCCACAGCTTATTGCAGTACAAATACCAAACCGGTGCTGCTGTCACTAGATTCTCTTCGAGAGCCGGTATGTCCACCCCTTTATTAGCTATTTGAAACAAATGCTAACATTTCTTTCTGCTTTTTTATAATACATTTTTGTTTAAAGAATATCTCCATCTTGAGTACTATGTTCACTTTATTTAATGCTGACAAATATTTCATAAGCATCCTGTTGCTATTTATTTGTTTGACTTTCTGCTTACTAAGGAGCCATGAATGGAAGTCTCTCCAAGCCTAGAATTATACCAGAGGAAGCTCTCCGTGATTGCTCTCATTTTCCAGCTTGTTGTTTTAGAATTCTCCCCACAGATGTTAAGCCAAAAGTTTGACCAATATAAGTTTATATCATTATTTCAATAATTTGGTAGTCTGTGGGAAGAGGGGAGAACACAGGCTCTGAGAATTCGCGGCACTGGAAACCGACTTCCACACTATTTCTTGTCTAGTGAAGCCATCGTATTGGAGGGCAGTTTTCTTCTGGTTTGGTTCAATTTCTATGCTTTATACAGCATCAATTGTGCTTCTGACTGCACTTTTTCTGATGCTGTTGTCCACCTTTTTAGAAACCTCCATCTGCTGCTGATTTTCTGCTTATGGTGTTCAATGTGAAAACCTTGGGGCTTATTACTAACACTTTCGTGCTGTTTATCTAGAGAGAAAATGATTCCCAAAATTTGCCTCCAGACTTCATTTTTGTTAAGTCATACCTGATTCTTGCATCTTTTTCAAAATTGAAATAGTGAAGAGGAGCTGCTAATTAATCCTACTAGACTTCTGTTTTCGTCATCTCGGGCTGCTATAACCAAAACACCAGAGACTGGGTGGCTTAAATAACACAGGTTTAAATCTTACAATTGTGAAAGTGGAAAGTCCAAGATGAAGGCCCAGTGTCTGGCAAGGGCCTGTTTTCTGACTGATAGATAGCCATCTTCTCCCTGTATCCTCTCATTAGGGAAGGCGGCGGGGGAGGGGGTCCTCTTCTGTCTCTTCTTCTGAGGGCATTAATACCATCATGAGGGCTCCACACTCATCACCTAACTGACTCCCAAAGGCACCATTTCTAAATACCATCACATCCGGAAATAGGATTTCAATATACGAATTTTGGAGGAATACAAACCTTTAGTCCATAGCCATTTCCTTTGATTAGAGAGGATCTCAGTCCTTTCTAATAAAAGTCATTTATTTAATGGTACACAGGGGTCCAAAAATTACCATTAATTACAGAATAAAAAAATTATAAAGATATGACAACTAAAATATTCCCCCAGCCCTTCCCTGGCTTCTCAGAGGCAAAGATTCTTACATTTGGGGTCAGCTTCTGGGTTAACTTAGTCATGCAAAATCTGAGTAATGGGACGATGATGTAAAGATGGAAGCAGAGGCAGGAGTAATTCGGCCTCAAGCCAAGGAACACCTGCAGCCACCAGAAGCGGAAGAATCAAGGAACAGGTTCTCTTCTAGAGCCTACAGAGGGAGTGCTGCTCTGCTAACCCCTTGATTCCAGACTTCTGACTGTGAGAGAATTAATTTTCTGTTGCTTTAAGCTGCCCAGTTTGTGGTAATTTGATAAAGCGGACCCCCAAAACTAATACAGTAATGCATTCCTACCTTTGACTATTCTCAAGGGATGAGATAAGAATTTGAAATATTTTTAATTATATTTTAGCTACCAAACTGTATTTCTTTAAATACTGTTTAGGAATGGAGCCACGCAAAGTGATTGAGTCGGGGTTCAAGATCACAGCTAACATTAACTGAGTGTTTCCTACATGCAGGCACTTTTCTGGATACTGTACATACAAACATTCTCTTCCTCACAAAAAAGAAACTGAGGCTTAGAGAGTTTGAGTAACTTACCAAAGATCACAAAGCAAATGGTCAATGATAGAGCTGAAATTAAAACCAAGGTCTTCTGAATTTGAAACTCAAGTTCTTAGTGGCTAAAAGGCATTATCCTGCTTCTCACTCCAATTTGCAGCTTAGGGAGTAGTTAGATGTGTATGTGCTTGACCCCTTCTTATCTAAATATCCTCTTCCCTTTTATCAATTAAGATATTTTAGTTTGTATGAAAATTTATCTAAACTTACGCACTGATATCACATAGACACAATTTTGGGGAAACACAAATGTTTCTGATACCTGAGATTTTCATTGTTGATATTAGAAGTACCCAGTTAAAGCCTGCAGTTTCCAACCAGGTGCAGTTCCCTAACTCTGAGAAACCTTCCCTTCCCACTCTCCTCTTGACCAAATAATTCTTAACAATTACCCTAGGATCTCTCAGACCCTTTCTCATTAACTCTGTTTTTTACCTTTATAACACTTTTGAAATAATGTTTTAGGGTGAATGTTATTGTCTAAACCAGAAAATTGTTGAAACTAAAAGGGAGCCCTGTTGGTTAATTATTCAGGGATAAAAGGCTTAAATCAGATTGTCCTGGGAAAACTGGGATGTATGGTCACTCTAGTTATTTATTTAGTGGGTTGAATATTTTGGCCTTGTGTTCCTTTAGGGACCATAAGTCCCGGAGGACAGAGACCTGATTTATTTCTGCTCTTCATTGTATCCCCTCTGCCTGGAACAGTGTCTGGCACTCAGTGAATACCCAATAAATACTTAATGAATGAGTAAATCAAACTTGATAATGTAAGTTTTTTAACATGGTGGTGAAAGGCATGACTGATACAGTATAAGGTAAAAAATCTTTAAGATTCTTAAGTACCTATCCTGAAAAAATACTGAAATTATCAAGTGATTTAAATTGTTGAAAATAACCTATGCCAAGGCATACTCAACACATCCAACAAATCCAACTCACATGGGGCTGTTTTAGCCCAGTGAGGCAGGTACTTCTGTGCTTGGGCACAACACAACCACAAACACTTGCTATGGCAAGTCAGACTTTCTTCTAATCCAAGTTGATCTTGTTCCTAGAACGACAGGCTGAGTCACTCTAATATGTAGTCCAATTTATTACAGCACTATACACTAAGAATCCTGTAGGTTAGAATTCTGTCAAACATTAAAATAAATGTATATAATTATTAAAATTAAGAAGGCCATGGAAATTATTTTTAATCTATGATCTTGCTGAAAGATTATTCTATTGCATGATTCCTAGTAAATTGGTAAATAATTTTAAGACCCTTGTCTGTAAAAGCCAGTATTTCTATGGAAGCCCTACTGTGCTACTTTGTCATCTTCAGAAAGACTTATTCCAGTTTTCTTAATATAAACAGATGATATCCAAGTTTTATTTTAGAAAAGAATGACTCTAAGGGGCCCTTCTACTTCCTAATCTATTACTTAGAAACAGAAATAGGTTGAATTTGTGTCTTATTAACTAACTTCCAAATTTTAGCCTTCTTAACTTGTCTGAGCTGCTTGAAAACATAATGGGCACCACATAAATAGATGTACAGATTGTCTTGACTGTAGGCTTGTAATTGGGCAATTAATAAGAACGAAGCGCCAGTGTACACTTTTCCTGAGAAAATATGACAAGGGTGGCACAGAAAATCTGGCATCCTTACAGTTATCGGCTCCAGAAAAACCTTGGCTGAATTGAAGCAGAAAAACAATTTACCACATCACCAGTTGAAACAGGATGTTCCAGCTCATCCAAAGTCTACTTACTACACATCTGACTCTCTCCTCCAAGAGGCTTAGAAATCATTCATGGTCAGATAACCAGTTATCCAAAGACAGGCCAACAAGCACAATGTAGGCAAGGAAGATGCTTGTACTGATTTAGCTCCAGCCTAACATGGTTGAGCTGCTCAACCTCGAAAGGAGTAAAAAGATAAGAAATAAGCTATATAGACCAGAAACTTAGTTTATACTTTAGAAGAGAGAGGACCCAAGGCATGAAAAATCCTAATTAAATAAAGGATGCTCTCTGTATATATCTCACTCTCTCAAAATCTCTTTTCTCCTAAAACACAAATAAATAAAATATCTTTTCTCTGAAAATTTAACACATTAAAGTATCTATGGCACACACCCTTGGATGCTGGTCTTTAAAAATATCTGTCTACGATTTTATGAATTTCAAGACATTATACATCTGTGTTGGATAACATCCTTAATCCTAATAGGACTGAAAGAATGTTGGAGGTTAAATGTTGAAACAAAAGGAAGTAGAATCAAAACACTTGGTCTTTACTTGAAAGGCTCTCTGAAGAGGTTGATCAATGGAAAGATATTCAAGTATGGAAATCAATCCATCTGTCGGGAGAGTTTCACCCTTGTCCTTTAGAAAAGGTTAATAAGAATTTATTATTAATGGGCTTGAACTTACGGTTCCAAATGAAATGTGAGTAATAGTAGTAAGCCAGGTACATCACTTAAGAAGTAAAGTAATGGCATGAGGTTATTCCTGGGGCAGCAAATGACAATTACCTCATCCTAGTGCAACTCAAAAGTGAGAAATACTTTCCTCACCAGATGTAAGACAGTCAAACCATAGTTTCTCAACGATAACCTGAAGCACTTGGCTTTTCTGCTTTTACCAGTGAACCTCTATGTTCATGGAGAGCAATAGACCAGCATCTGAGACTCTCACGGCATGTCCACTTGGATGTGCCATGGCCAGATGATGGGTCAAATTTTATAGTCTGGTCTTACTCCAAACAAATCAGCTTAATTTTTCTCAAAAAAGTACATTTTTCTGAATACTCTTTAAGGTTAATATGGATTTATAGAATAGAAAGAGTACATTCTGCTGAGATCTAATCTTTTATTACTTCATTCCTGTCCAAATCATGTACCTTTAAAACCACATCACCCTAGTGTCATCATATATGATATAAGATTCTGTACCATTTAAATTATATACCTGTTATATTGCTATTCATCACTTTTTGTAAAGTAATCAATATGATGATTTCAGACTAAGGATTTGCTGATGAATATGAATTTTATGTCTTCTTTCTTCCCCAACTACACTTTGTAGAGTTATTCATCACCATTGTAACAGAGGCTATGACATTCCAGGAGAGAAATAGTCCCTAGAAGTTACAAATCAAATAATAAGCATCTCGCAAACTTTTAAGCACCCTCTATTTAGAGAATTAACATCTACTAACATTAAGTTATATTCTTCCCCACTGAGCTTCTTTACTGCTAAGGGGAAATCATATTTTGAAAATAGCTTCTCTTAAACTAAAAATAAGACTTTCTCCTTAGGACAAAAAGCATGAGTGGTTAATCTATTTTAACTTGCTTCTTCAGAAAGTCAATAAAAAATAAAAGTATTGATGGAGAGAAAACTGGCCATACATGATAGTACAAACCTTTTGCATTTAAAACACATAGATAGCAGTTTCTAAAAATAGATATGTAAATTTTACAACATTATTCTATCATTGTGTACAGAATTACAAGGTCATGTTTTCATTTTTGATTAGTCAAAAAGTCAAGGGAGTGTAAATCACTCTAATTTCCCATGCCTACATCAGGTCAGTTGGTGAGCCTGAAATGTTGACTTCCCAAGGTTTCTAGAACAACAGTATAACTACCTACTGCGTCCCTAAATAAGGCCTCCAAAGTCACACCTGCTATAATGGAGCAGAGTCTTGCTAGACTATATGGCTGCCCTACTCAGCACTAGAATGTCTAAAAGACCAATTCTTTTTTTTTTTCCAGATTTATTAATGTATAATTGACAAATAAAAATTGTATATATTTGTGGTGTACAATGTGATGTTTTAATATACATATATATATCCAAATGTGAAATGATTAAATCAAGCTAATTAACATCTCATCTCGCATACTTACAATTTTTTGTGGTGAGAACATTTAATCTGGTTTTTAAGTAAATTTCAAGTATAGCATACATTTTTTTTTATTTTTTAGAGACAAGTTCTTGCTCTGTTGCCCAGGCTGGAGTGCAATGGCATGATCATAGCTCACTGTAACCAAATACATTATTATTAACTGTGGTCACCATGCTGTACAATATAGCTAGAGAATTTATTCATAGTTTCTAACTAAAACTTTGTGTCCTTTGACCAACATTTCCCCAACCACTCCTCTACTCAGCCCCTGGTAACCACCATGCTTCTGTAAGTTCAACTTTTTTAGACACATATAAGTGAAGTCGTACAGCATTTGTCTTTATGTGTCTGGCTTATTTCAGTTAGCGTAATGTTCCTCAGGTTTACCTATGTTGTCACAAATGACAGAATTTCCTTCTCTTTTAAGGCTGAATAATATTTCTGTGTGTGTGTGTCTGTGTGTGTATATTAAACATTTCTCTTTCCATTCATCCATCAATAAATACTTAGGTTGATTCCACATCTTAGCTATTGTGAATAGAGCTGCAAGGAACATGGGAGTGGAGATATCTCTTCAAAATACTGATTTCATTTACATTGGATATATATCCAAAACTGGGATTCCTAGATCATACGGAAGTTCAAGTTTTAATTTTTTGAGGAACCACCATACTATTTTCTGTAACAGCTATACTCATTTATTATACATTCCCACCAACAGTGTACAAGAGTTCCCTGCCTAAAAGACTAATTTTAAAAGAAAGCATATAATTAGAATGATTGCCCAGCTTTTTCAAAAGGACCATCAAGGCTTGCATCTCATCAAGCCTTACTTCCTTGTTTGTTTCAGTCACTGTAAGAAGTGCACACCTTGCAACTCATCCTTCATCCACAAACGGGTCTGTGTTGTCTCTAAATTGACCCAATTCCTGCCCTTTCACATCTTTCAAACTCTACCACTGGGCTACATTGTGTTCTTAACCTCTTCTCTAAACTTTCCTTCACCTTCATAACTGAAACCCTGCTATCCATGAAAAATGTATTTACCCTCAGCCCCCAAATCAGGACTCTTTTTTTCTCCCACATTCCGAAACTATGCCACCCAGAAGTTTCTTCTTTTTTTTTTTTCCTTTTCTTCCCAATAATTGGCCTTTTATTTTTCCTTAAAAGCTTCAACTTCCTTGCAGAGCATTCCATCAACCCTGTGCCCCCCCCCCCACACACACACACACACTCTACTACTAGTCTTCCTTGTTGTGCTCCTATAATGATGCCTGGTCACTAACCCTCATTTTTTAAAATTTTGACACTTAGACTACTATCTTACTCTGCTTGTTATCATCCCTATAAGATCACCCACCCAGTTCCTCACTTCTAGCACTTGAAATATCCTACCCCATCTCAGCCAACATTTTCCATCAGTAAGTGCACTACTAACAAAATTTAAATTTCTAGCACCCACTTTCTGACCAAAACCTCCCATCTTTCCAGTTTACTTATTCTAGTTCCCTCATATCCATCTTTATCCCCAATGGCACCTCCAATTTCTTGACGATTTTTTCTTCATTTAGCCTTCTATTGTTGTTATAACAAATTACCCAAACCTAATAGCTTAATATAACATTCATTTATTATCTCAGAATTTCTCTAGGTCAGAAAGTTGATGGATTTTTTCATTCAATTGTCCCCCTTACCTCCCTTCAATCAGCAATAACCCATTAACCTGGCTCAAATATAAAACTCATTCTGGTAAAAAAAGAAAATCTAAAATGAGAATTTCAAGCAAAAATGTAACCATAATCCCACTTTTCGCTCAGTGCCCCACCCATTCCCTGTCAGCCTATCATTCTGTAAACACCTCAGAGAGTTCACCAGGTATGAAGTGCTGGTTTCAACCCAGCAGCCCCTTACTTCAGTGAGTAAAGCAAGGAATGAAACTCATCAAACCTGAGAGTTCTAAGAGCATATATGTGCCCCGTCCATCTGTGGACATAGTTGTCAGGCAAGAAGCTGTAGGGGTGAAGGGAAAATTTCTCCTTTGTCCTCTGAAGTTTCACTGAAAAATAAACTCACAAATGCAGATTAATTGGAGAAAAGACATACAAATTTATTTTACTAGTATGCACAGGAACCCTCAGAACGAAGACCCAAAGATACAGGGGAATTGTCCATTTTATGGATGGCCATGTACAAATACAATGGGACAGAAAAGGTACGGTGTAATGCTAATAGACTGAGCGGGGAAACCCAGCAAGACCTTTCTGTTTAGGTTCTTTAGATTCTTCTTGGAGTCTCTGAGTATGCATTCCTTCTTTCTGTGTATGGGGCAGGATCCTCTCCGGATTGGGAGTTTTATGACCTACCATCAAGCAAGGTAGGTCAGATCATTTCTATATGACCAGTTTTTACCCAGTAAGTGAAGGGGAAAGTTAGAGTAATATTGTTAGGTTTTATGGTTGGCTTTGGGGAGAAGAGGTTCTGGTTTCTATGACCCACCTTAGGGAAGAGGGATTCTGATTTCTATGGCTAGCCTCGGAGGAGAAAAAGAGTGAGAGGCAGGAGGGCAAGAGAGGGTCCGACAAAAACTTTTGTTTCTGAGGCTGCTTCTGAGGGCTTCATTTTGGGGTATTGTTTTGAGTCCCAATGAGACTAAACGATTCCTGGATGCTCAAACAAGCTGTCATGCATATTATTCTCTCATGTGTCTATGAACTGAACATTCCACAGGAACTCTTCTACATCTCTGGGGCTCTGCTGCAAACTGGATATCTATTTATGGATCCATTTGTAGGTATAACCGGTCATGTTGGCTTTTTCCGGTAGTAATTTCAGTAATAGTATAGAATTCTATATGAGCGTTTGTATATGCTAACTTTATCCTTCCCGTCATTCGTTTGCTATGCTGTTTTTATATTGCTCATTCCCTTGATTACTTATGATATCTTTTTGTATGACTGTTTTATTTGTGGACCACCCAAAATTCTTTGTGGGATAGGGCTGGAATGATTATACAAATAAAATAAAAATCTGGTGTCTGGAATGAGTTAACAGGACTTCCAAAGTACTCAGCAAGAAGTGGGGGCATGGATTCAGCACTGATGGTCTATTTTTAGGTGACAATTTGGCACTTCTTTACCTCAAAAGTAAGATTCTAGTTTCAGGAATCTCAAATCCTTTGCTTAAATTTTAATTGATTATGCATTGTTATTCTTTTATATTAATCTCTGCTTTTTAAAAGTGTTTTAATACAGCTGACTGATTTCACCATTGTGACAGGGACCTGCTATCTGGAATAGGCACTTCATAATAAACCAATCACTTCTGGACTTTTCACGCCATCAACAGTCATGTTCTCATATAGAAAAGCAAACATGCACTACCAAAGCCTTTCATAAGTAAAGGTTGAAATTATTCAGAACGGATGAGGTTCAGTTGGAATAAAATTGTCATAAACAGAGAAATCAGGAAGGCAATGTGGGGAATCAACTAGAAGGATATGAGGTGATACTGTCCTGTTATTTGTTGGATAAAGCACAAAAATTATTGAAAGGAAACTACACAACAAATGTTAGCATTCTATTTCTCTTATATGCTGAATTATTAGTGAGAGTGGACATATTACATCTTTAAGGGTGATTCTTAAGCACTATGTGAATGAAAAGAAATGTGAACAACTTAAAGGACTACCTGTGTCCCCTTTTCCCTGAAACCTGATGTTATCAAAGAGAAAAGAAAAAAACAGAACTGTCATCCATCATTCTTTTCCTTTTATCTTTATATCATAATATCTAGTCACAATTTTCACACATTTCATAGATTACATATTAGTATTTTTTACACCTTTCAGATATTAGAAAGTCAAGCATGGGATCTACATTTTGTACACACTCTGCTAACTGATATGGAAGAGCAGCAGTACAACCATGACCTCATTCATATGGTAGTTTTTTACACCATACAGACACTTCCCAGGGCAGCTCAAAATCCAGTAACTCAAAATAATTATTCAATGAAAACACAGCTGTAGGTACATCATTTATTTCAAAAAGCTGGATCTCCGAATGAATTGAATGTGTTAGGTAGTTGACTTAAAAAGATTAACTCTTTAAATGAAATCTGTCTGTCTGCCATAAATAATAATTTATACCATGTTGTGGTTTATATTATGTTAACTTAGCTAAGCTAAACTACATTTCCCAGAATTCCCAGATCTATATATTTCCCATGAGGGTAGACCACAGGGAGACTCTTGTGGGAGATTTAGATGGTCCAAGTGAAGAGCAGCCTTTGTGTAGCTCATCCCCAATGTTGTTCATTGGCTGACTCACCTTGTTGATGTGAGACAGCAGGTGAGCCTGCAAGTACTGTGCCTTCCTCCTCTGTATCATCCACTAGCTTCTCCAACTCCTGAGCCAGGTGTGCTTCTGCAGGACCTCCGTACTACCAAAGTCAGAAACAACAACAACCGACACATATTTCAATCTATCTTCATGGACTCTAGCTTGTACTTGCTCTCAGTCACCCCTACTTTACATCCATCTTCTTTCACAACTGCTTGCCTTGTAGACTTCAAGCTCCGGGGTTAAGACAAGAAAACAAAGACCTGATAGAAATTGCTTAGTCAGCTCTAACAATTGTATAGGGTCAAATCTCTATAACAATCCCAAATTCCTTGATATATATGTATATACATCTTCTAGGAGTTTTGCTTCTCTAATTGAGCCCTGACTGATATACCAGAATCTCCACCATATGTCTTCACCTGTATACGTGTCACTAAAATTAACAGCTCTCTGTAATCTCATAGGACACTATGTATGGGTCAGCTTGCCTGGAGAGAGGGGACTAACCTCATTTATTTTCAGAGGCAAAGCACTAAGGCAATTACTTTGTGATTCTGACATATTTAAGTGCTTCATTTTCTCCTTTAAACACTTAAAACAATGTCCCAATCCTAATGGTTTTGGTTCTGGAATATTTAAGTGCCTCATTTTCTCCTTTTAACTCTTGTACAGTATCCCAATCCTAATGGTTTGGTGACCATTAAAATTCCCATCAACTCCCTGTTTAACTTTGGACTATAAACACTCCCTCAATTTGGGCTTCTCTTTACTCTTATCTTGGCCCCACAGAGATCTCACCAGGATAGCTCCGTTGTTCCTCCAGGTAAAGGGAAATTATCTGCACAATAAGAAACTTCACCTTTGGGGATAAACACATATATAAATATTTATCAAGTTATAATACTTAAGATTTTTCTACTGTACTGTATCTAAGTTATATTTCAATTTGAAAAAAAAAAAAAAGGAAATCCACGTTTTATGTTCCAGTAATGGCCACAGCACGTACTTTAACAGAGTACCCTGGAACACAGTCAGGACAAAAGAGCCCAGATCACAGTTTTGCATAAATTAGGTCTATCGGTATATTTACTCACCATACATGATACAAAGAACATAACCATTTCATTATTTTTCCAAAAATCATGACATCATTGGCTTCTTAAAAAATCAATATGTGCTCCTTATAAAAAGAATAAATTCAAACAATTTAGGAAATTGCTTAAAAGGAGGAAATGCCACTGCCCAGCAATAATCAACATTTGGGAAACTTCATTCTAGATATGTCTCAAGGACTTTGCAACAAACATGCATAACATCAGAAAAATAGCTAGCTAAGTAAGTTGATAATGAGATAAATAAAACAGTAACAGGCCTTACGACAGCTACATAAAGAGCACTGGCTTTGCTTCAGTTTAAATCTCCACATTCTCATGTAGACTGAGAAAATCAAATAATCTTTCTGTGCCTCAGTTTTCTCATAAGTAAAATTGAGATAAAAGTAGAATCTTTTTTATAGGGTTGTTACAAAAATGAAATAATTATTAGATGCAAAACATATGTACTTAATAAATATTAATTATTATTTTGCATATAAAGGTATTTTATTCTATAAGGATTTTACAGAGGAAAAAGAAACTGAAGAAGTAGCCGATCAATGTTTGTTTAATACTACTCCCTAAAGATCTCCATAACTAAGAAGAAAATTGTTAAAAGATATCAATATCTTCAAGTTCTTTTTGGATATGTTTCTTTTTAGACAGTATTATTGACAGCTTGTTAATAAGAAAAAAGGGAGTAAAGAAAAACACTTATGTTTATTAGTTATATTATTTTTCTTATTATGTCAAGATTTATGATTTTTTCTTTTTTGTATTAATAATTCCTTCAGTTATATGTGGTTTATATATAAGTAGATTCAACAGAACAATGAGCAGTCAT
Source organism: Indri indri (assembly GCA_004363605.1). Lineage (NCBI taxonomy): Eukaryota > Metazoa > Chordata > Mammalia > Primates > Indriidae > Indri > Indri indri. The sequence goes on along the minus strand of RJWJ010018179.1, from coordinate 1,487 downwards.
ACAGCTACTTCTGCATTTCTGAGTTCTTTATTTAGATTCATCTCTTGATAAGTTGAATTTCAGTTTGTTTACCTATTCTAGCATAATTTTGGAATTCCATAATTCCTGTGTTCTTCCACATTTAAGAATGCCCTCCTATTGCCTTAATTCTAAAATAAATACTTAGCTGAATATAAATAGTATTCTTTGATCTCCTTTAGAATCTTCAGATGTTCTTCCATTGTCTTTCTGACACTGACTGCTGGGGAGAAAACTGAAAATAGCTATTATCAGAGAAATTTTCCTTTATAGCTGTACCTACCTTTTCTGGTTCATTTGTTGGTGTCAACTTCAGGAATACCAATTATCCTTATATTTTATCTTCTTGTCCATCCTTTATAACTAGCTCTGTCCTTGGTATGCTCTGTTTGCTTTTTATTTCCTCTCCTTATGCTCATCTTTCCTGTATGTCAATAATTGCATTTAAGATATTTAGTCTATTTTTCTGTTTCTAGCTTATTTGTCAGATCTGTAATGGAGAGTGACGTTGTCATGCTCGTTTTATTTCTCTTGTTCTTCAATCTCACGTTGCTTCCCATTACATTGTTTAATATCCAGTTCTTGTTTTACAGAATTTGTATTTGTATCTTGGGAGTTTTCTTTTGTTTCTTGGGTTTTCTTATAGATTGGGTTATTTTCCCTTTAATTGTGATGTCTCTTTTATGTTTTCAATTTTTGTGATAGTGTGTTTACAGATTGTTCCTATATCAACACTTCAATCAATGTGACTTTGTAGCTCCCGCTAAGAAGAGATGAAATTTATTTCTCATCCTTTAACTTTAGTCAAGCCTTATGGCTGTTTTAGACAAATAAATATGGTATATTTGTTCAAAGACTAGTCCTCAAGAAAACTTGTACAGATCTGTCAGCTAGTGGACCCAACTGCAGATCCTGAAGCAGCCTCGGGACCCAGCTCCAGCTCTGCTCTATCATCACCAGCCCAGAGTCAGTCCTGCCTGAAGAGGGACCTGACGGGTGGCCCGGTGTGCAGGCCTGCCAACCTCACTCCCAACTGTGGATCCTGAAGTAGCCCTAAGACCTGGCTCACCCTACTCTCAGTCCTGCTCACCTAGGGACCCAGCAATGCCCATCTGTGTCCCTGGTAACAGACCCATTTACCTCCCTCCTGGTTGTAGACACTGAAATCAGTCTATGTACTGGCTATGGACCCCGAAGCATCCCTGAGACTTAATTCCAACTCCACACCCTACTCTGCAGCAGTCCAGGAGTAGTTCTGCCTGCCCAGGGAACCTGCGGGACACAGGCCTGTCCAAGCCCCTTGGTGCCAGCCCTGCCGACTTTGGTCCTAGCTGTGGACCCTAAAGCAGCCCTGTGTAATCTAACTCCAGCCCCCACTATTCCATGGTCCCAGAGGAAGTCCTGTTCACTTGATGACCCAGTAGGAACCACACCCAGTAACAGGTCTACCAATTTCAGACCCACTTGTA
>RJWJ010018178.1:0-31613 GCA_004363605.1 Indri indri | reverse complement strand
AGCTCACAGCAACCTCAAACTCCTGGGCTCGAGCAATCCTACTGCCTCAGCCTCCCAAGTAGCTGGGACCACAGGCATGCGCCACCATGCCCGGCTGATTTTTTCTATATATATATTTTTAGCTGTCCAATTAATTTTCTTTCTATTTTTGGTAGAGATGGGGTCTCGCTCTTGCTCAGGCTGGTCTCGAACTCCTGAGCTCAGAACGATCTGCCCACCTCGGCCTCCCAGAGTGCTAGGATTACAGGCGTGAGCCACCGCGCCGGCCTGACTATTGTTAATAATATATAAATTATATAGTTTCAAATAGCTAGAAAAAGGATACTGAACATTTCCAACACAGAAATGATAAATGTTTGAGACAATGGATATGCTAATTACCCTGATCTGATCACTATACATTATATGTATCAAAACATCACTATTATGTACTCCATGAATATGTACAATTATTTATTAGTTAAAAAATTAAATTAAATTATACTTAAAAAAGATTTTCATAGACACTCTATCAGGAAGCAAAAAAAAAAAAGAAAAAATAGAGAGAGAGAGAGCGAGAGAGAACAGATGGAAGGATGAAGGCCTGGAGCAGCAAAGCAAGCAGGATAGATGGGCCTCTGCCCCTTAAGCTGGATCTCCGGCCAGTGAGTCTGAGCGCGTGGGGCCAACCCCAATCAAGGAGCTCAGGAGGGCCAACTGGGCTCCCATTGAACACTCGCAGCCCAATTTGCTTTCCATGAGGTAGAGTGTGTCACAAGCAGTGTGACTGTAAATATTCGGCCACCCACCTTTGGCATTTTTCAGACCCCAATTTATTGACCACATTTGAAACTCAGGAAGACAGAGGATGACCCCGTATTTTCTTTAGCTGTGGCAAAGAGGACCACCTGGTGGGGGTCTGGAGTCTTGAGGACTTTTGCCCAGTGAACATATCCTTTCTTGCATGTGGCAATGCAACTTCTGCTAGAGAACTTCCCCATTTCTCAACCTTAAGGATTTCAAGCACCAACTACAAATAACTGAGAATCCAGTAGCAGCTCTAGAGATCTCCAAAGAGAATTGCACTCCCCCAACAGGGGGCTGGAGTGTAAATATAAAAGAACTGTAGATAGCCTAAATCAATATGTATCACTCTTTGTGGAGAGACACAAATGTTTGACTAGGGAAGAAAAAAAGAGTTGAGAGTGGGGAGAGGGAGACGTTGAGATCAGGAAGAAAGAGGGGAAGCAGATTTTTGTGAAGCATTACTGTGAGCTATGAATAGGTCTTTATTACTAGTCTTTGAAAAATGCAAGTAGGATTGGAATTTCTTTTAATACTGTTTGTTACTGGCCTCCGTTTATTTGACGTGACGTCACGTGGGGGCTGGGGACCATGGGGCTCAGACTTCCTTTGAGTTACCCCAGGCTCCACCCTTTTTGGAAGCAGTGGGGATTACCAGTAACAGACAGTATTTTGTGCTTCATAAATATTCGTCATTGAATGAATAAATGAATTAATTAGTGAGAAATTGCAGATAGCAAAGAGAAGAGATGAAAACCTAAGAGGAACAGGCAGTGAACTGAAAGAGAGGTGAGGAGATCATACAGCAGTAGAATATTAAATGAGCAAGTGGGTTCACTGCTCGTGGATAATGAGAGACTAGAAGAGGATTGAAATAAAGGAGTGGTTGTGTGCTTTAGAAAAGCAAGGTCCAGGAGGACAGAACTGGGCCTGGCTTTATGCACAGGCCAAAATGAATGTTACCAAGACACTCTCTAAAGGCATGTTGAACCAACTCCATGTTGAACAGAGCCTTTAATTCACTCTCTCCCTTTACTCGTTCATCCAGCAAACATTTATCAAATGACTACTTACTTGACAGCTATTGTATTAGGTGCTGGAGATTAGTTACAAACAAGGCACACATCCTGACTACATGAATTTGAAAGTCTGGGACGGGGTATAGCAAACTATGGCCCAGGGACCAGATCCAACCTGTGTTTGTAAATAAGGCTTTATTGGAACACAGCCACACCCATTTGTCTACACATTGCATATGGTTGGTTTTTGTTTTAAAAAACAGCTTTATTGAGATATAACTCACATACCATAGATTCACCCTTTAAAGTTTATAATTCAGTGGTTTTTTAGTATATTCACAGAGTTGTGCAACCATCGCCACTATCTAATTTTAGAACATTTTCATTATTCCAAAAAGAAGCCCCATACCCATTAGCAATCTCCCCTCCCTGCCTTCCCCACCTCACCCAGCCCCTGGAAACCACTAATCTACTTTCTGTCTCTATTGATTTACTTATTCTGGACATTTCATATAAATAGAATCATACAATATTCAGCCTTTTATGTCTGCCTTTTTTCACCCAGCATAATGTTTTCAAGATTCATCCTTCTCGTAGCTTGTATCAGTACTTCTTTTTATGGCTCTATGGCTGCATTTGCACTACACTGGCAGAGTTCCATGGTTGCAACCCAAATTATATTGCCAGCAAAACCTAAAATATTTACTAAGATCTACTAAATATTCTCAAAAAAGTTTGTGATCCATGGTGTAAGGGGAAAAAAAGGCATTTTAGAATCTTGGAGTTGGAGAAAAGTTTATAAGTTAGTGAATTCAATATCTCACTTAATTCCTTCATCTCTTCTTTAGCATCTCTGTTGGAAGTCTTATTCTGCTGAAAGGTCATCTGATGATTCTTGACTTATCTTGCCAACAATTTATTAGACAATATTAAGAAATAACTGACCACTAATGTAGAAGTAATGAGAAGTGAAGGGAAAAGGTGGGAATTTGGAGCATAGTCAGACCAGTACCCTGGGTGTTAGAAAACTGGATCCTTACAAAGAAAAGAAAATTTGATATAATAGTTAAAAATTCAACTAGATGCAGTGGCTCACACCTATAATCCTAGCACTCTGGGAGGCTGAGGCAGGCAGATCACTTAAGCTCAGGAGTTGGAGACCAGCCTGAACAAGATGAGAGCCTGTCTCTACCAAAAATAGAAAATTATCCGGGTGTGGTAGCACACACCTGCAGTCCCAGCTACCTGGGACTGAGGCAGAAGCTACCTGGGAGGCTGAGGCAGAAGGATTGCTTGAGCCCAGGAGTTCGAGGTTGCAGTGAGCTATGATCACACCATTGTACTCTACGCAGGGCAACAGAGTGAGACTCAGTCTAAAAAAAAAAAAAGTCAAAAAGGGTATGAAACAAATAAATGGAAAGACATCTCTCATCTCTCATCTTTTGTTCATAAATCGAAAGACTTAATATTGTTAAGGTGTCAATACTATCCAAAACAATCTACAGATTCAATTTGATCCCTATCAAAACCCCAAGAAAGTCTTCTGCAGAATTAGAAAAATCCATCCTAAAATTCATATGGAATCTCAAGGGACCCTGAATAGCTAAAATAATTTTTGAAAAGAAGAACAATGTTGGAGGACTCATACTTCCTAATTTCAAAACTTAGTACAAAGCTACAGTAATCAAAACAGTATGGTACTGGCATAAAGACAGACATATAGACCAATGAAATAGAACAGAGAGCCCGGAAATAAACCCTCACATATATGGTCAAATGATCTTCAACGAGGGATGTCAAGACCACTCAATGTGGAAAGAACAGTCTCTTCAATAAATGGTGCTCAGAAAACTGGATATCCGCATGCAAAAGAATGAAGTTAGACCCTCACCTTATACCATATACAAAAATTAACTCAAAATGAATCAAAAACCTAAATGTGAGAGCTAAAACTGAAAATTCATAGAAGAAAACATAGGAGAAAAGCTTTATGACATTGGATTTGGCAGTGATTTCTTAGACATGTCACCAAAAGCACAGGCTTTTTGTGCTTTCATGTCACCAAAAGAAAGAAGACAGATAAGTTGGACTTCATCCAAATTTAAAACTTTTATGCAGCAAAGGGCACTATCAACAGAGTGAAGTGCAACCCAAAGAACAGGAGAAAATTTTTGCCAACCATATATCTGATAATGGACTGCTATCCAGAATATGTAGAAAACTCCTACAACTCAACAACAGCAATAAAAACAAAAACTCAACTGAAAAATGGGCAAAGGACATTTCTCCAAAGATTTACAGATGGCCAACAAGCGTATGTTGAACACATGAAAAGATGTTCAACATCACTAAATATTAGGGGAATACTAATCAAAACCACAGTGAGATACCACTTCACACCCATTAGCATGGCTGTAATAAAAAAAACCAAAAAATAAGTATCAGCAAAGATGTGGAGAAATTGGAACCCTGTGCATTGCTGGTGAGAATGTAAAATGGTGCAGCCACTATGGAAAACAGTATGGTGACTCCTCGAAGAATTAAAAATAGAATTACCATATGATCCAGAAATTCCATTTCTGGATATGTATCCCGAAGAAGTGAAAACAGAGACTTGAACCCATGCTACCGCTGCATTATTCGCAATAGCCAAAAGGTAGAAGGAACGCAAGAGTCCATCGATAGGTGAATGGATAAAAAAAGTGGCATATACATATTAATACAGTGGAATACTATTCAGTCTTAAAAGGAAGAAAATCCTGGCGCATGCTGCAGCAGGGATGAGGCTTGATGACATTATATTAACTGGAATCAGCCAGTCACAAAAGGACAAGTACTGTGTGATCCCACTTGTTTGAGATTCATAGAGTAATGAAATTCATAGACAGAAAGTAGAATGTTGGTACTTTTCCCAGGGGCTGGGAAGGGAAAACGGGGGGAAAATAGGGCATGAATAAGGTTGAGAACTCTAAAAAGTAAATTACTGCTATATATATTCTTGCGTTTACATCTATTTCTCAAAATTGTTTAATGACGTTTCTACTAATATTTGTCTGAAATTGCATCATTCCAGAACAGCTGGGTGGAGCTTCAACAAACTTGGTGGGATATATTTAAGATGGTGTGTCTTAAAATAAAGGCCATGTGGCATAAAGGGACTTCACTTTGAGAGTCCCTAGAGGCACAAAATATAGAGATACATCCTCCAGAGCAGCCAAATCCACCAAGATGTGATGGAAGCCTGACTGCCCACACCCACCCCGGCCAAAGGGAGGGAACAGCAGGTTTGATCCCGGGACCAGTCACAGCTCAGAGGCAAATGCTCTCAGAGTAGGTGCCGATCTGTGTGAAGCTGCCTTTCATTTGGGAAACTTTGGTGCCTGGATGAGAAGCCACCCAGACTTCTATAATTATCAATTGTTCATGATCTTCCAAGCAGAGCAAAGAAGGAAGAAGAGGCGGAAGCATCCGTATTCGTTTCCTATTGCTGCTATAAAAATTACCATAAATGTAGTGGCTTTAAATGGCACACATTTATAATCTAGCATTCTGGAGATTAAAAGCTTCCCTGAGCTGAAATCGAGGTGTTGGCAGGGCTGCGTTCCTCCCAGAGGCTCTCGGGGAGAATTCGTTTCCTTGCCTTTGCCGCTCCTAGAGGCTGTCTCCGTCCCTTGGCTCGTGCTTCCGTCGCCACATCTCCTCCTCTGTCTCTGACCCTCCTGGCTCACTCTTATAAGGACTCTCACGATGACATGGGCCCATCCCGAGATCCCTACCTTAATGGTATCTTCAAAGTCCCCATTGCCATGTAAGGTGACCTGTTTACGGTTTCTGGGAATTTGGATGCAGATATCCTCGGGGGACCATTATTCTACCAACCATGTCTACAGAAAACAATGTGACTACAGAAGGAGCCCTCAGTTAAAACAAAAATAAATGCTAAGTTTGGAGGAAGGCAAATGGGGAGGGCTAGGACCATGAAGGAGGGCCAGAAGATGATGTCAGATGCCCTCCTGCCTCCTCACGACCTGAACTTGGGCCTCAGTTTCTTCAACTGTAAAATGACACAAAAGTAGGCTCCTTCATGACGAGGGTATTCTGAAGATATCCTTAACTAGGACAGGTGAGGAAAGACCATATCACACGTGGTCCTGTGAATTCGTAGCAGCTCTCTTCCTTCATTAATGAGGTCAAATGTCCAGGTTCAGGTGATGGATGGCCTAGGGTACCATCTCTCTGTAGAGGTGTCACCCTCTCTGAGAGGTGTTTTGGAAATCCGTGGCTGTGTTCCAGGTTGCCATGCGATTGAGGAGTGCTAGTGGCTTGCTGTGCGTGGGGCTAGAGATGCTGACATCCTGCAATGTGTGGGCTGGCTGCACAATGAAGGCTTGTCCTGCATCCTTCACAACTTCCCAAGGCCCGCCAGAAATTCCTGTAGGAGAACACCCTTTCTTACTTCTCCAAGCCTAGCCCTGAACTCCATTTTATATATAAACACATATCCCCCCTGACAAAAAAAATTTACACGGTTTTACTATACATTGAATTTTCCACAAATGCAACTGCTGGTTAAATTGGGAAAAGATTGCATTTTGTTTTGTTGGGACTTTTACCAAGAATTGCTCAAAGTTTCAGAAAATCACATCATCGACAGCAGCATTGCTCATGGTATTTGACTCAACACACCTGTGTCAGCCTGCATTCGTGGCTGTCCAATTCACGGTTATTTTATGGATCTATAGAAGCATACTCACTTAACCTTTATTTCTGAATGTTAAATACAAAGATAAAAGATCAACAGTTTTCAGACGAATATTGTCTTACTTTTCTTAAATCCAAACTTATTCATTACAAGTAGGCATAAGCATCTGTCTGCCTTATTATAGCTACAGTTAGCTGTGCCTGAGCATTTATGTATTAAAATACAAATTATTTCATTATAAATTTTTTCTTTATTTCTCCTTTATATTACAGGTAAATATGAATTTTAGGAAATTATATGATTATGTAGGCTATATCACCCATGAATTTTATTTCAGTAAGTTACAAATATTTCTTAAAAAGCTAGTGCTAGGTTTTATAGGATTAGAACAACTGCTATAGAATAATAAACGAACTTTTAAATATAGCTGTAGACGTATAGTCTACACATACACACCCCTGTGTATATACTGCACATACAAAGCAAATCTCCGCTTATAACATAGCTTATTACAAATAAGTAGATATTACATATGTCAAGTGATATACCCTGGGACATAACAACTTCCTGTGGAAAGACTGAACCTAACTTGTCTTTAAATATCTTTCCTGGCCAGACTCATGTTCTTGGAATGGGACCAAACTGAAACAGTTTGGTGTATATTATTACTTCTCCAGCTTAAAAGAAGCCGTGCTTCTTGTCCTTAAGCTCTCAGTCTATATAAGTCGGAATTTACATATGCAGCATGCGTGATATCGCATTGCAAGTTACAGTTGCTGCAATTACAATAGCGTCTTTTTGTAATGTTAGTCCCCTCTTCCCTCCGGAGTATTATCAAACTAGACTGCTGGACTGTTGTATGGAGATACGTATCTCATCGTTTTATACTTTAATGACTGCAGAGGCTGCAGGGGAGAGCATCTTTACAGAGTCGAAGTTCTCAGGCTTTCTTCCTTTGCTTTTTTCCCTCCTTTCTTCCTCCCCCAACCTTTGTTTTCCTGTGTGTTCTTCTCTTTCCCTCCCACTCTCTCTTCCATCTGCTGTGCCTCCACAGTTTGAGTCACAGGCTGCATCCCGTCCTGAAGGCGTGATCATTAGTCAGGGCACAGGCTCAGCCTTCCCCAGCTTTCTGCGGACATCCGGGGAGCTTGGAGGGAGAGCTCAGGCAGCTGGCACAGCCTGTGTACCTCTGGAGTTACTGCCGAGACCAAGGGCAGTGATGGGCACAGTGACAGCAGGGACAACAGGAGAATTGGTGCTGACACTGACGGAGGCTGCGCAGGGGAGGCGGGGAGGGGCTGCTGCCACCTGGAGCCCCAGGGCACAGGTGGGACAGCAGATCAGTGCTCCAACGTGCCTGCCTGGTTTCTGCAGGGAAACTCCAGCCGACTGGGACCCAGAGTGCAGATATTAAGTTGATCATCTCCCTGGGGTGTCACTAGGTATGGGCACAACACGGGGTGAGAGTCCACCCCCATCAGTGCCTGGGACCAGCCTTTACCCTCCCTTCTCTCTCCTCAATGCCTCAGTTCTCATCCCTCCACCGGCTCCCTCTGGGGAAACAGTACTCTGGTACTTCCTAACATTTGCTGTTGGGTAATGCTATGGAGTCCCCAGGTATTCGAATTACGTAAACAGGGGACTCAGGAAGTGAGGGTGCTTTCAGAAGCCAGTCCTGTAGGCAAGTCCTTCCTTTCACCAGCCTTTTAAAAAAAAGTTGGTGTTTTTTTGTAAGTTATGGTTGTACCCCATTTATATTTTCTTCAGCTTAGAGTCCGTGTCAGAACTGGGACCCCTGCTTTGTTGAGGAAAGGGGGACACAAAAGCTGAAAATGCCCGGAAGGGCGTGGCTTCCTGCAGCTGCAAGACAGAGATGTAGTTCTGGGGTTCCGGGTGGACCACGCAAAGAGGTTTGGAGAAACACTGCTCTTCCCCATCTGTGCCTTGTTCTGAGCCAGGTTTCTGCCTCTTCCCTAGAGATGAAATTTGGTGTCAAGGGCCAGAAAAATCAAAGTCCAAGATTGGCATGGGCTCCTAGGGGACGAAGGTGGGGGTGGCCGTCTCCCTGCTGTCCAAACCCTCACTGTTTTCCCCCTGCCATCTCTAGAAAGGGCACAAGTGGGGCAGACCAGCAGCTCCACCCGAAAGTGAACTGCCAAGTAATTACTGTTTCCCTTCAGCGTCCCCCCTGATTGGCTGTGCCTCTCCCCCGCCCTTGTGTTGTTCTTCTCTTCTTCCAATTGGCTTCCCTCGGGGATTATGTGCTCCACGCTGCTCTACCCAGGGATGCCCCGCCTGGCCTTGGGGGCAGGCGTTCAGCCTTCTCCCCGCTTGTCACAACTCTGGTTCCCTTGGGGTGGTTTATCTTAACTAGTAGTTAGAGGACAAAAGCATCTAATTAAGCTAATTCAAATGAAAGCCATGAAAATATGTTTCTTAAAGAGCTTGGCTTTTTCACCTTACTCCTAAAAATGACCACACAGGATACCAAACTGGGCTGACATGACGGAATCTTCTTTAAACCAAGACTGTCCTCTTTCCCCTTCTGCAGTCTACATGCTCCTGTAGAGCAGGCAGGGCTCTCTTACCTCCCTCGTGCCTTGCTGAGAAACTTCACAGAGATGGAAGGTGAAAGCCGGAAAACAGCCCTGGTTATGGTTCTCTGAAATGCACTTTGCATTTTTAACTCCAAGCGTCCTCAAGCAGATGCCCACATCTCTGCCCTGGGAACTAGTCCTGATCCTTCGCTACCCACTCCAGCCTCCTAACAACCCCAGAACTTGAGAGCTGCCGGAAGCAAAGTATGAAATTGCTGTTGGCCTCAGAAGCATATGGATGCAATGGGCCATTTGTGATGAGAAGGGATTCAATAATCTCCCGGAACAGAAATAATGAAGACGAGGCCAGCCTTCCATTTACGACATGTTTCCTTGGTGTGCTTTGCTCCCTCGGAAGAGACTTAGCAGACAGGAGCAGGAGAACGGGGCCCCCAGATACACCTGTTTCTTCTGAGGCAGGTGAGAGGCAGCCCAGGTGAAAGCCCCCTTCCTGGTGGGCAGGGCTGCAGACAGGTGTGGACACAGGCGCCTCTACGGCGTTTCTCAAAGAGTAGCCAAGGACTGAATGGAGGGAAATTCTTCCTGCCCCTCTCGGTTTACCTGCTTAGCCAAATGTGGAAGGTGGCGGAATGCATATCTGAAAAGTCAGTCGGGATTTTGTCAGCTTAAAGGGCAAGAAGGAAGGGATTTGTTGACTCTTGTACCAGGAAATCTAAAATATGACTCCGGATGTGACTGGGTTTAGGGGTTTAAATGACACCATCAGTTCCAGCTCTCTCCCTTGGTTGGCTTGTTTGCTCTTGCATTGGCTTCATCCTGAGGTAGGTTCCCTCCACCCAGTGGCAAAGATGACCCCTGGCAGTGATGAGTGTCACATTGTTTTTTCTGCATGTCTTTCTGGCTAGCTGTATCAGAAGTCCCAGGGGGACTCTGATAGGCCTGGCTGGGGTCAAGAGTCCTTACCTGAACCAATCATTGCAGGAGGATGAAGTACTCTGGCTAGCTCACGTTATGATCTCACCATGTTTGGAGAAGGCCAGACAAGAAATTGGCCATCCTATTAGGTAGAAGAGGAGCAATTCTCGAAGGGAAAATATACTACACAGATAAAACATAATATACCCATACACTTTTGTGTCAACTTGCTCATTGTTAATGCAAATTAATAAGCAATAGAGTGAGATATGTGAGCATCATAAAGATTTATAAGACATGATTTTTGTCCTTAAAAATCATCTAATCTAATTGTTCTGGAAGCTGGTCACATTCTTTACTTAATAATTTGAGGGAACATGAATTAATTCATTGGAAAATATTTGCCGAGCGCTTAATGCCAGACATAGCTCTAGATTTCTGTTACACAGAGAGGAAAGGCAACTCTCTTCCTACAAAAATCTTACAATCAAGTGGGAGAAACAAGCAGACCAGCGAACATTTATAATGCAGGGCTCTAAGTGCGATGGTAGAAAGGTACACAGGTCTCATGAGAGCCCCCAAAAAGCATCTATTCAACCTCAGGTGCAGAGGAGGTGATGTGAGAGCCAGAGTTTGAAACACAAACCAGAGTCAGATGCGGGTGGAGAGTGGGGAAGGGTCTTGCAGCAGAGGGACTAATTTGTGCAGAGGTACCGGGGGCGGAGTAGGGCGATGCGTTTGGAGAACTGTGAATACAATCATGCATCGCTTAATGATGGGAACACATCCTGAGAAATGCGTCGTTAGGTGATTTTGTCATTGTGTGAATGTCATAGTGTGTACTCATGCAAACCCAGATGGTATAGCCTACTGCACACCTAGGCTATAGGGTATGACCTATTGCTCCTGGGCTATAAACCTGCATGGCATGTGACTGTACCAAATACTGTAGGTAATTATAGCACAGTGGTTAGTATTCGCATATCTAAACAGAAAAGGCACAGTAAAAATAAGGTATTATAATCTTATGGGACCCTGTGGCAAATGTGGTCCATTGTCAACTGAATCGTTATTTGGCACATGACTGTAGTTTGAACAGAGTACGTGACAGGGTGCAGGGAGAGATGAACCCACAGAGGCGGGCAGGAGCCAGATCACAGAGAGCCCGTGGCAAGCTCACAGATTTGAGCCTGTCCCTGAAGGATTTTAAACAGGGCCTGGACACGTCCAGATTTGCAATTGAGCATACCCATTCCGGTGGCAGGTGGAGCGGAGGGAGCCAGCCTGGAGGCAGGAAGACTGGTCCGAAGCCAGCTGTGGCACAGCACTCGAGATGTGGTGAGGACTCCTTCTTTACAGGGAATGCCAGCTAATAAAACAGGACAATTAGAAAAATCACCATTTTGCCACTCCAATTCAGGCGAGGATTTAGATCAATAGATGCTAAGATATTTATGTGGTCTCAAAGAATCACTCCATGAATTATTAATTACAAAGGGGAAAGTATCTTTGCAATGGAAAGATCTGGTGGCCATCGCCTTAAGCAAGGGGTCCAACTTTGCCCGGTGGGACAACAGATGTTACCGGCCTCCAATGTGATGCAATAAGAGATATGTAACATCTCCTACACGGTTTTCTTTCCAAAGATGTTTAATATGAATCTAATCATGAGGAAACTATGACACAAATCCAGAATGTGGGAGAGATTATATAAGAAAACTGGCTGGAACCCTTCAAAAATTCAGCGTCATGAAAAGCAGAAATAAAAACAAAATGGGAGGGGCTGTTCTAAACCAAAAGAAGTTGAGGGAACCCAGCGACCACATAAAATATGTGACTCTTGATGAGATCCTTGATCAAAAACTTAAAACTGTGTAAGAGACGTTTTGGGGATAATTGGGGACATTTAAGTATGAACTAAATATGAGGTTTTACTTTTCTCAGGTGTGCTAATGATATCACTTATTCTTAGATGATGCTGAGAATTGGGGGGTGAAGTGTCATGATGTCTTCAGCCCACTTTGAAGTGATGTGGTGTGTTTATGTGTATATATGTGACACACATGGGCGCTCCTCTGTACGTGACGTATCTGTGTAACACGTCTGACGTGTACAGAAGTTCTCACAAATGTGGCGACATTTTAACAGTTTTTCTGTTTGGGTGAAAGATACATGGAAATTATTGTACTATTCTTTCAGGTTTTTTATAGGTTTAAATACCGTGAAAAGGAATGAAAAGGAGGAGGAGAAGCAGAAGAAGAATCAATGACAGCTTGACTGGAGACAGTGGCGGTGGGTTTGGGGAGTGTCTTAGTCAGCCCAGGCTGCTATGACAGAATTCTATAGGCCGGGTGGCTTATAAACAATAGAAATTTGTTTCTCACCGTTCTGGAGGCTGGGAGTCTGAGAGCAGAGTGCCAGCATGGCTGGCTTCTGGTGCCAACCTTTCTCTGGGTTGCAGACTGCCAACTTCTTGTCATATTCTCACGTGGCAGAAAGAGGGTCAGAGCACTCTCTGGGGTCTCTTTTATGGGGGCATTAATCCTATGTATGAGGGCAGAGCCCTCATAACTTAATTACCTCCCACAGGTCCCACTTCCTGCTTCCTGACGGCATCACACTGGGGCTTAAGATTTTACACAGGAATTTCAGAGGGACACACGCATTCAGTTCATTGCAGAGAGGAAGGTTGGAGTTAAGAGAAATACAGGAATATTGGGAATCTGTCTCAATTTGAAATGAGGTTTGTGGATTCACCTGGAGTGAAGTTAGGGATAGAGGCCCAGTCAGGGTTTCCAGTCCCGGATGAAGATTATATGATGTACTGTGTTAATGCCAATGGAGGCAGAAATCACAGTAGCAGCAACGCTTACCAACCACACTGAAAAGCGGACAGCTGTGGAGTCAAGAGCCCTGCATGAGGGATCAGGATGCGGCTCTAGCACTGAGCAGCTGGGAATGAGGTGGGCTCTTCTGGGCTCTTCCTCTGAGAATGAGATTAGGCCAGATGTTCTTCGAGGTCCTGTTTCACCCTGTACAAGTACATAGCTGTAGTTACCCTTCCTTATGATGTTATGAGAGTCATCTGAGCTAAGTGCTAATGAGATTTTGTCGTGTCTGCCATTTCATTCTCTCGATCTTGATTTATTTCTCCAGCGTTTTTGGCCTCCCTCTCTTGTGAGCCTCTCCTTGATGAAACAAAGTCCTCACTGAACACTGCTCTTTGCAGGGAAGCTGTGATAGTTGCCGGTTCCTGAGCTTGTCTGCTCTTGATTTCATGACAGGGCTTCTACCCAGGCTCTTGAATGTTGCTTTCTATTAATAACTCATTTTCTCTTTGTTATAAAGCTAACGCGCACTTATGGGGGGGTTGTTATAAAGCTAACACACACTTTTGGTAGAAAATCTAGAAAATTTGGGCAGCTCTGTAGAAGAAAGTTCCACTAATTTACTGATAGTGACTAATACAATTTTTTCTGAATGGATATGTGCGTGCATGTGCATATAGTTTTCTTTATCATATACATAATTTCGTATTCTGATTTTTTTCATTTATTAATAATAATATATCTTGAGCACTCTCCTCTCTTGAAAGGGAATGGGACAGACCATCATTCTGTAATTTCTTTTTCAGAATTTTACAAGTTTGCTTTGGGAGGGTAAGGCGGAAGTATTGCTTGAGGCCAGGAGTTCAAGACCAGCCACTGCAATAGCAAGACCCATCTCTACAAAAATAATAGAAACATTAGCCAGACATGGTGGCGTGCACCTATAGTCTCAGCTATTCAGGAGACTGAGGCAGGATGATTGTTTGAGCCCAGCAGTTGGAGGTTGCAGTAAGCCATTATGATGATGCCGCACTCCAGCTAGGGTGACAGAGAGAGACCCTATCTCAAAAGAAAAGAAAAAAAATAATAATTTTACAAGCTTGGAACCTCATTTTTAATAGCCCTCAATATATGAAACACATTATATACTCAAGAAATGTAATGTTAGAATGTGTTTCATCATTATTTATATCCCCCTATATAATTAAAAGATTCAATATTTTCATATAAGAAATTTTCTAAATAACTAGGCAACTCTTTGCCTGCCTTTCCTTGTTCTGATGTGAGGCCTGTTACATCACCAATACCACTGGGGAAATAGCACGATAGGGAAAGGACAAGGGGAAGAAATATGTTTAGAATTCCTTAGTTTACAATGCTGTGTCACTAATGCCAGATCCACAGAAATACTCCTGGGTGATGGTGGTGGAATTTGCAGGGTGTGTGTACAGTGAGTGTGTCGTGGGGGAGAGCCAGTGGGAAGAGTAAGAAAATGAATTCAATATGATGGGTGTTGAGGAACGTATGTCAACTACTTTGTGGATCCCTTCTCTTCCTTTCTTACTAATGCTAAATAATAAAGTCTAATTTTAATGTATTGTGGGGGAGGAAGGGGCCAGACAGAGAGACGTGGTGGGGGGGTGCATTGTAACATTTTAAAAACAAAAACAAAACCAGCACTAATCATGAGCATTTTCTAATGCCATTAAATTAATTCAAAAACATCATAACACTTGACAGATGGGTATTCTTAAATGTCTCCAAGGAAGAATCTAGCATCTAATATTTTGATCCAAGAAGTTCAAACCACTTAATTCATCCTCGTGGTTCCCCTGGGAAGCAAGGAGAAGAAGAAATTACTCTCCACCACCTCTTTTATATGATATATGTCTGCATACACTTACACTTTTATTATGCACTTAACTTTACAGAAAAGGAAATCCCATAAACTAGGTGCATCTTTCTAAAATCATTTCCAACCCTTATTAGCATGTACACATTCACTTGAAATTGTTGCCTACATACTCGTTTCTCTGCATTCTTTCCAAATATACACATTTCGATGACCATCGCACTAATTTTTAATGGCCACATAACATTCTGTGTTATCAGGATGTCATAGTTCATTCAACCGTTATCTTTATTGTAAGAGCTTTTGGGGTTGTTTCTGAATTATTTTATTTATTTATTTATTTTGTGAAGATGGGATCTTGCTATATTGCCCAGGCTGGTCTCAAACTGTTGGTTTCAAGCAATCTTCCCACCTCAGCCTCCCAAAATGCTGGGGATTACAGGCATGAGCCACCATGACTGGCATGTTTCTGAATTATTTTAAACATCACAAGTAACACTATGAATGCATCATTGTGAAAATAATTTTTTTTCCTTTTGGATTCTTTACTTGAGGCCATTGATGTTGGCTTTTATGATGTAACTGCTAGACTTGTAGGTAGACAATGGAACCTCTGGGCTGTTTGATTTATAGTTATCTAATTTCTACCAGTGGTTTAGGCCATGGTTTCTACCTATTTTTCCATGCATAAACTTGTCTATTCTTATCCTTTTACATTCTGACTGTTTGCCAAGTAAAAGCTAAGAATCAGCCAGATAAATTTGTATTAATTCGAGATTTTTTTAGGAATGTAAGATTTTGTGAGTTATATTTGTCATGAATCACATATGGTCTTCCTTTTAAAAACTTTGCTCAGTTACATTATTTTATATGATATATTTTTAGATGTTAAGAAGGGCCAAAGAGGTGGCTCATGCCTGTAATCCTAGCACTGTGGGAGACTGAGGTGGGAGGATCACTTGAGGTCAGAAATTTGAGACCAACCTAAGCAAGAGTGAGACCCCGTCTCTACAAAAAAACCGAAAAAATTAGCCAGGTGTGGTGGCTGTGCCTATAGTCCCAGCTACTCGGGAGGCTGAGGCAGGAGGATTGCTTTAGCCTAAGAGTTTGAGGTTGCACTGAGCTACAATGATGCCACGGCACTCTAGCCGGGGTGGCAGAGTGAGACCCCGTCTCAGAAAAAAAAGGAGGGATTGTAACAGGATTAACTTACAGACTCTTTTCCAGTGATTTCTATGCTCTTGGAAACCTTCACATTACCCCTGCAATTCCTAACACCTGAATCCTCTGGTCTCAGTGTAAGAGAAGAAAATAGCATTGGCTTGTGGCTCAAGTGGGACCCAGGCTCTCCTATGAAAATGGCCTCCTCCGTGGGGAACGTGGTGAGAGCTGGGCTGTCAGTCACTGGGGATATTGCTATCAGCACCCTGGTTGTTCACTTCACTATCTGTTCCAAAATGATCATTGTGATATCTCAGAATTAAATCTCTGGCTATCCCCTACCATGTAGTTACAGAGCAGAATTGATTACTCCCAGAGCTGCCCATGGGTCACAAGAAAAGACAAGGACAGTGTGTTTCCTTGACGTAGACATGCTCGCTCTGGGCCACTGTGATTACTTAGTTATCTTTTTTCCATTATCCTGGACCTGAACCAAGCATCGCACACTTCCTTGGCTTGTGGCAAGAGGTGTGAGACAGATCCTGGCTCCAAACCGAAAGTTATCTTTATGGTGATTTTGAATACGACCAGAGTGAGTGCGTGTGTGTGTGTGTTGCCTGTCTCTGTGTACTCCATTGGGCTACGCCTGTCGTACTTGCGTAGCAGCTCCTCTTCTCCAGTCCTTGCCAGGTTTGGAGTCGTGCTGTCTGGACGAAGACTTTGTGCCAGCAACTGTGGTGAGGGAGGGTGCTCGAAGGGCTGCGGCACCACGTTCACAGACCCGCGCCATCCTGCTCAGCGGTGCACAGTGTGAACACAGTAGGTTATTGCTACGGGACCTGAGCTCCCCACGCCAGTTCTGATGAGGCGTGAATAAGATGACCTGGGAGGAGAATTCACACCGATGCTGGGGTCCCGGGAGATCTAGTGGGCCTGAGAGATGGGCGTGGTAGGGGAGAGGGGTAAAGTGTGGAAATTATCAGACAATTATCTGCTGATGTGTTTCAAGGAAGGTGCACTCTAAAGCTTTTAAACAAAAGGATATATGTCTTTTAAAAAATAAAAAATAGAATTCCTTTAGGAACTCTGAAGCTCATATTAAACAGAAGACTGCAAAAGCCAGTATTAAGGAGGTGGCGAGAGAAAGCTGCTCACACATAGGCAAAGCGAGAAATTCAAGAACAAGACCAAGGAGACAGGACACAGGGCAGGGCTTAAGGAAAGGGCTGAGGAGGGTGGGAAAGGGAGGGAGAGGGTCTGGCTGACGCTGCAGGGCTGATCCCGGGCAATGCCGTGCGCCCCGCAGTCTTCCAGCTCAGCTCCCCACCAGTAACTCTCTAAGCACAACGCTACTGGGAGATGATTTGCTTAATATTTTTAATCAACTTTCTTTGTAAAACTCAAGTATCTACTTTAGTTTCATCTTAAATAATACTATCCAGGAAATCACAAGTTTGATATGCTAGTTATATATTTTTCTAATACATGTTAAGATAAACGCACAAGTACTAAAAGTATCTCTCTTCTATCTATTGATCGATCAATCTGTAAAGCACCTAAGTCTCAGGTGCTGACCCGTGGTGTGTACACCGTCCTCTGGAAAATCCATCCTCCCTTCTCCCCATAGCTCATACCTTAGCCATCATCATCTCCTACTGAAATGATCTGAACAGCCTCATGGACCACTCAGCCTCCAGTACTGGCTCACTCCAATCCTGACTACAAACGAAAGCCAGAATGATAAATTATAAATGAAAATTCAACTGTAAATAAAACACTAATGCCATTAAAACCATAATAAAGAGCTTTCTTGGGGCGGAAATTCACAAGAACAAAGAGAATAGAAGCTACCACAAGACATTTTGGAAGCAAGAAAGTGGATGGACAAGCACTCCTGGAGAATGTAAGCCATTGAAAGCAGGAAGCAAACCAGGAAGAAAGGAAGACATGGGATTCAGGGAACAGGAACCCAATGCAGGAGAGGACATGATGGGAAAGAGGGATCCCAAGATGACAGCTGCTAGTCCAGACTGGAGCAGGTCAGCCAGCAGGTTCAGGAGAGAGGTCTCCAAAAAAGGAAACTGATAGAATACCTGAGGTGTCTCAACACATTGAGAAGGGTTTTATACAACTAGAGGAGACTTAAATTTGTGATAGGTACACAGAAAATTGGACAACCAATAGCAGTCACTAACTCCAGACAAATGTTGTGTAGGAAAAGAAAAGTAATTATAATGCCCTGCACAGCTCAGCTCTGATAGGCCCCTGGGATGTGGGAACTATAACTACAGAGACTGGAGTGGGAGGAGCAGGGCACAGGGAGCGAGAGCAGGGCAGAGGTTAGTTGTAAAGGGCCAAAGATCCTCCTGCATAGCAGAAATTGATAGATAATGAGGAAACTGGAAAAGCAAGTTTAATATATGGAGGTATATCTGAAAATAAAAAGCAAAAGTATTTGAAAGTGGTACACTCTGGGAAGGAGGAAAGCATATGGAACTATTTGACTCTTGAAACTGTAAGCATTGCATACACTTGAATTTAAAACATCGGGTCATGTTATTATTACCTCCCTGCTTAAAACCTTACGCAGATAATCCCTAACTTACAATGGTTCGATTTGGGATCATTTTCTTTTTAGAAAAAGGGTCTGGCTATGTTGCCCAGGCTGGTCTTCAACCCCTGGGCTTAAGCAATCCTCCTGTTTTGGTCTCCCAAAGTGCTGGGATTACAGATGATTTAGGATTTTTCTGCTTTACAGTGGTGCAAAAGCAATACGCATTCAGTAGAAATTATCCTTTGAATTTTGAATTTTAATCCTTTCCCTGGCTAAGGAAATACAGTATAACGGGACGCTGGACAGTGGCAGCGAGCCATTCTGTTTTCCACTTTCAGTGCAGTATTCGATAAATTACATGAGATAGCTAATACTATTATAAAATAGGATTTATGTCAGATGATTTTGCCCAACTATAGGCTAATTAATGTAAGTGTTCTGAGCACCTTTAAGGTAGGCTTGGCTAAGCTATGATATTCAGTAGGTTAGATGTTTTAAACGCATTTTCAACTGACGATATTTGCAACTTATGATGAATTTATTGGGATGTAACTGATATGGGAAAGTGGACCCCAAAACTGGGGTCTGGCCTGAAGGTCAGGTGGCTTCACGCAGGAAAGAATTCAAGAGCGAGCTGACAGAATAAAGTAAAAGCAAGTTTATCAAAGTCACAAAGAAACAGAAGGAAGCCTTGCTCGATAGGCACAGCTAACTCTCCAAGCAATAGGCAGTAGCACTTTGTGAGTTTCTGAGGTCTTATTTTATACTTTTTATTTAATTTTATGTTAAGTGGAGGGAGGATTATGCATAAGATTTCTGGGAAAGGAGTAGGGAGTTCCTGAAACCAAGGGTCCTTCCCCTTTTTAAACCATATAGGGTAACTTCCGGGAGTTGCCATGGCATTTGTAAACTGTCATGGCACTGGTGGGAGTTTCTTTTAGTATGTTAATGCATTATAAGCAGGGTGAGGGTGACCTGAGGTTGTTTCCCACGGCCATCTTGGCTCTAGCTGGTTTTGGCCGGTTTCTCCACCATCTCCTGTTTTACTACAGACCTTGGCTCAGGTCTCATGACTCCTTATTGAGCAGGGCTTGCCGGTTCCCTGTCTCATAACCCCATGGTAAGTCGAGGAGCACCTGTGATGGCTTCGGTAAAACCACTGATGATCCTTTCATGGTTAGGCCCTACATATTGCCAGGAGCTCGTCTTTCCCTGGTCCATATTCTCACACTCTGTGTCCAGATATGCTTCGCCCCTAGAACCAGCCGTGTCCTCGCCTCTCTCACATGCAGAATTTTGATTCTGTTGCCCCCAAAACTCTCTCCCTCCTCTCCATTCCCTTCTCCGGGCACGCTCCAACTCACCTTCGAGTTTCAGTTTGACCGTCACTTCCCAAGGAAGTGCACCTCCGCCCCCTAAACTCCCACCCTGCTAGACTGGGAAAGGTTCCCTGCCATCTCATTCCATAATTCTCCCTCTTTCCTTATTCACTTACCAGCCTTGCTGCTACTGCTTCTTTAATTATTTTCAACCCTCCATTGGAGTTGAACTCTGCCAGGGCAAAGACACGTTAGCTTTTTCATCATTATATCATCAGGGACTATCACTGTGCCAAGCTCATGGTAGCACTCAACACACAGTTGTTGAATAAATTAATTCCACTGTCTAGCACCCTTGGGAAATTTTTATTAAATCCCTTTTATCAATAGTCATTCTCAGCTGACTTTCAATTTGCAAAGAATTTGGGCATCTAGATTTAGATACGAATGAACTATGTAAAACCCAATTGCATGATTGGCTTGTTTGCATGGTCTAGCTAGCCTGTGAGATTTTTCTCTGCAGAGGATCCTTTCAAAGTCCCTCAAATCATACCTACGTGGTGGGGTCACCTGTTAGGCTTCATACTATACAGAGAAGCAAAACAGTGTGGTGGTTGACCACACACGGTCTCCAGGGTTGGACTACTGGATTCAAATCCCGGATTTCTCACTTAGACCCTGAACAAGTTATTTAGCTCCCTTGACTCAATTTCCCTATCTGTAAAATAGGTATAAAATAATGCCTACTTTATAGGCTTTTTAAAAAAATGCTTTCAGCATGGAGCCTGGCACATAGTAAGCACTCAGCACGCAGTAAATTATCATTATATTAATCATTTCCAGATGCCTTTCTCTACATGCACTCCAGTTTGTTAATATTTCTTTTAAAGTGTAACCAGTCAAAATTAAACCCCAAACTCCATGTAGTCTGACCAGGGGAAAAGGTACAGAGGTCTAGCATTGCCCAAGTTCCAGATATTTTACTCATTTTAATGCAACCTAAGATTACATTGGCTTTTTTTTAAGCTGCCATATCATGCTGTGGAGTCATATTAACCTTGTGTTTAATAAAACCCTCAGACCATTTTCTGTGAATTTCTGTCCAAATAGCCCTTACCCATCCTGCATCTGGGCAATTGATTTTTTTTAAACCTAAGCAGAACTTTTACATTTATTCCTGTTAATTTTAATTTGGTTGGTTTGGACTCAATGTTTCCATTTGTACAGATCATTCCGAGGTCATCCACCAAATTTGTATCATTCTTAGATCTCTGTCATCAGTAAATTTGATAAGTATATCTTTTAATGTAATATCTAAGTCACCCATAAAGTTGTTGAGCGGAAAGAGGCCGAGGGCAAAATCACATCATTGTAGCCGTCTCCGCAAGTCAACAGCGATGAAGCAGCAGCATTGTTCATTGCAGTCCTTCAGCCTGCAAGTCCCCATCTTGTCTATAATGACATCATAATAAAATCCAAAATACCATTTCTTAATTAAAGATATCTGCAAAAATTGGGGCTCTAGGGTGTTTGTTGAGGCACTGTTTATAACAGCAAAAAACAGAAAACAACCAACAAGAGGGGATTGATTGCATACTTGTTTGTACATACTTTCAGCAGACAGTTTTTACACTTCAAAAAAAATAAAATTTTGCACATTCATGATTTCCAAACTTACTTTTAGCCATAAATATTGTGGATATTTGGGTTTTTGCTACCTAGTTTCCATTCCCTCTTCTGGTAATATCACTCTGACTTTCTTGGAGTGGAGAGAATTTCCCTTTCCCACTGGGTTATTTTTAGTGAAACTATTTAATAAAACAACGTTTATTTCCCTAACCAGAGGGTGGGTACCTGACCCGCTAGGACAATTGAACTGTCTCTTCAAGGACATTAAGGACCAAAAAAAAAAAAAGTTGGAATTGATGCATCACAGTGATCATGCCCTGATCCAACTGGCTATTAATTCCCGCTGCCAGGAGCCCGGAGCTGTCCTGGCTCCTGCTCTTTCTGATTTTCGTCTATCCCTTTGATTTGGCGAACTACCCATAATCTTCTACTGAATTGCACTTTGCTTAAGTTATCCAGTGTTAGTTTAATTTGTTCAGTCAAGTCCTATAAAATATTTTAAAACTATTTTTTAAATCCTAACATATAAAACAAAGTAAAACAGAGTGCTCTTGGGCATGGGCGGTCTAACCACGTGGTTACCTCTGCCTGTACGATAAACCCCTAGGGCTCTGCAAATGCAGTGTGAAATAGGAGTCATCTTTCAAGGATGCAGTATCTTCTCTTCTCTCTCTGGTGGTATTAAATATAAAGTTTTCTTCTGTTACCTGCGTTGTCTCTATTTCCTACAAATCTTACTGTTTGTTTTGTGTTTTGTCTTCTGTCTTTCATGTGAGATGCTTTTCCCAAATGTCTGATGACTTTTGGCTGTCAGTTCATATTTAAAAGCAACTCAGTAAAATGATTATCGGAAATTTAAATTGGCAGAACCCAATTTTTCTGTTTTCAATGCAAGTTCTTGCTTCTGAGGTTCTTGGTGCCTTTGATTCCTGAGCCTGCCCCGGGTTCTGCTGCCCCGACTGTCTTGCTTCACTGACATCATCTTACGTAGTCACTTGCTTTCAGCTTTCTTTGTTCTCTCAAGTTGGTTACCACTCATCTGTTTATTTTCCACCTTCTAAAAATCTTTTGTCATTGCTGGTCCTGTTGTCTCCTCTTCTAATCTCTTTATCCCTGTGGATTTTTATCTTCTTATTCCTTTAATATAATCTTAGTGTTTTTTAGTGAGAAGGAAGTAGAGATAATAGTTTGGGTTCATTTCACCAGATATGTCTATCTACCTTTTCTATAATTACCATGTTTCATTTTTACACTAAATGCAAATATAGGTGTATTTAACTTTATAAAGGCATAGTATGATAACATTCTCGTGTTGTCTACCAATAGACAAATCTATTAGTCAAATCAAAAAGAAATAAAGATGGTTACTATGATTTGTCTTTAATAAATTCATATTGGCTCCGAGTGCTCACTTAATTATTTATTAGGTGTTCACAACAAGCAACCCTGTTTAATCAGGTGATTCTATTAGTTGTCAATATTCAGCACTAAGGTGGTAATTAGCAGAATTCACTATTTTCCTTCATACAAAGTCAACGCAATTTCAACTCTCTTCCAGTTTCTCATGACATTTGAAAGTTTACTTATTGATAGTTACTTTGCAATCCTTTTTCCAAGTCCCCTTAGCATCTTATAAAGAAATCTGTCTAGACATGGAGGTTTTTGTTTATTAAAACAATTAATTCAAATAAATTTCTTCACCTACCTTAGGCTTTAATTCTCTTTTTGTGATGTTTGTTCTAAATCTTTTCAGCTTGAAGACTGTCGTAGACTCTTTATGGGGGGAGTAGTGTGGGACTGACTAACATCTAAACACCTTTGTCATCTGGGGGAATCCAAAAATAAGTGGAGGCAGGGCTCCACATCCCACTGTGGAAACCAAAGTGGGTAGATATTCTCTCTCCTTGTCCTCTAGCAAGTGAGCATCTGATCGAGGCTCAGCAAATCAGATGATAGATACTGTACAGAGTTTTGAATGTTGCAGGAGTAATGTAAGGATACAGGTGGGAATTTTGGTGCAGTAGCAGGAGCTGAGAGTATAGATATGTGGGAGTGTGTGTCCTCTGCCAGTGATACCAAGAGTGGAAGCAGCAAGTAGCCAGTAGTGGCAGTGCCAGTGATGGTGGTCTTATTCTGGTGACATGATCTTGATGGCATTTGGCTGCCCATCCTCTCTTGGATCATGGCTGGGTTTTGATCTTGGTGTTTTGGACTTCCCATTGATTTTGTGAACTACCCTACACCACTCCAATGAATTTCTTTTCTACTTAAGTTAGCTGGAGTTGGTTTATGGTATCTGGACTAATCACCTTGATTGAGATGGTTGCAGGCAACGGAACCTTGGAGAAATGGATGAGAAAGGGAATTTGAGATGGCTTGCCAGCTACTTAGCAGTGAGAGCAGTAAAAGTTCTGTTAATACATAGGGATGATATGCCTATGATGTACAATGGTAGAAAAATAAAAAGATAAATATTGCCTTGATCACTGCTCATTAAAAGCAAATATTTGTTCCTATAAACTATAGGAAAGTCCAAAGAAACTCAAAAACTGCAGGGTGATGTAACTTCTTTTATTGGCCCTAGTCTGCTAAAACAAAATAGACGACAAGCTCAGCTCCTTAAATTCTCAACTCAGAATACAGATTGACATGCAGGTATTTTCTAAGACTGAACTAAAAGAATCTCATTTCTTACAGCCAAGGACAGAGATAACCAAAAGCCAAACTCCATGAGTTACCAAATTACAAAGTCAGCTGAATTCATAGCCTCGCTAGATCTCTTACATGAAAGTTAGAGCATCAATCAGGAAAGTGCTGCCCCTCAAGAACTGGAATGAGAATATATGCGAACAGCTGAAGAACTCAGGGAGCTCTTCCCTGAGTACCCCCAAACCCCACTGGGCCTCCATTGCTCGTCGAAATAGAACCTCCTCCTGTGTAATGAGGCTATTATTGCTTTACGTGAAGATGCACCTAAGGAAGTTACCTTGCAAAAGGAAGCCAATTATCCTTTTGTTCTACTCCCCTCACTCCTCATTATCTCCAAACATAAACTAGAACTAGGTACCAGCACACCCAGAGGGGCCAATTATAAAGTATAACCTGAGAGTCAATGGTTAGCACACACCTGTGGCCAAGGTACACACACATACACATACACACACACACACACACACACACCCCAAGATTTGCTAATTTACATTAGCGTGGGGGAACACATGTGGGAATGGATTTTCTAAGGAGGAAGAAACAAACATTTAGATTCAGGCTGAATTTCTCAACGTGGACGTATTTTCTAGAAATTTGGATGTAACATATTGACTTGAGTAGCTAGAAACGTTTCTGAATATTTTCTTGGTTGGTTGCCTGAAACCTAGTCACAATGAGGGATGATGCCAAATGAAACTGAGATACAATGTGGCAGAAGGTTAAGGAAGGAAATCAGAGGCGCTGGAAGACAGAAATACTGGAGGGCATTTATATGTCCTCTTTTTATGTCCCCAAGGCGGCCCAGAAAGCACCGGTGAAGGAAATGCCAGCATCTTTGAGAATGCTTTAGTGACTACCTAAGTAGGCCAGGAATGCCTGTGGGACATGCTGCAGCTGAAATGGTTCCCCTGATTTTAATGGCAACAGATAAATCCTGGGTCAGCAGAGGCCAAATGGTGGCACTTAACTGTCAGTGGCATGGGGACATGACTTTCATCTTAGGCAGCAAGGCCGGCAAAAAAACCACAAGCTTCAGGCCTTAAAGGTTTTTTGATGATGGGTCTTCAGTACCAAAATAAATGATTAGCCACTGGGATCCTGTTGGATTTAAAAATACATTTTAAAAAATAAATAACTAAAAACATTCAAAAGCCAAACTTCAGGTCTGCTGAAAAAAGATCTGATTCCAGTCATTTCTAATAGAGTCACAGCCCCACACCCACTTACTAGACCCCAGACTCGATGAGTAAAGGGAAGGCCTGGGTACTTTTGCGGAACGACCTCACAGTACCACAGCAAATACAGACCGTGTATATTTCTTCTACCCTCTCCCAAAGGGATCTGTGGCCGTTTACCAAGGTAACTTGGGAAGTTAAAAAAGAAAAAAGATCTTTTAGGGATTATCAGACTGATTTCGAGCTAACACTAATTACTCAGAATGCTTAATACACTCTGCCCACTGGTCAGAGTGGGGGTCTATCGGAGTCAGGACATAAGTGGATTTTGGCCGGGATCTACGTCACGGTGGAGCCTAGAACTTCTGAGTCCACCTCATAGCTATTTCCTCTGCTCTTGAGAATAGAGTTGAACTTGACTGACATCCTCAGAATCAAGGAAATGGCCTCCTGACCTATGGAATAAGGCCTATATGTAAACAGGGCCATGTAGAAGTACCTGCCTTTCCCCAACCTGTCAAAAAATCAGTCAAGGCCGGGTGCGGTGGGTCACGCCTGTAATCCTAGCACTCTGGGAGGCTGAGGCAGAACGATTGCTTGAGCTCAGGAGTTCGAGATCAGCCTGAGCAAGAGTGAGACCCCATCTCTACTAAAAATAGAAAGAAATTAGCTGGACAATTAAAAAATATATATAGAAAAAAATTAGCCGGGCATGGTGGCGCATGACTGTAGTCCCAGCTACTCAGGAGGCTGAGGCAGTAGGATCGCTTGAGCCCAGGAGTTTAAGGTTGCTGTGAGCTAAGCTGACACCACGGCACTCTAGCCTGGGCAACAGAGTGAGACTGTCTCAAAAAAAAAAAAAAAAGTCAGTCAAAACAATACTATATCCCCAGGGAAATCATTAATATAGTTGCCACTGTCAGAGTCTTGTTAGATGCAAGGTGCAGAGTTCTATTACACTTCCATTCACTATTTGGTGTGGCTAGTACAGAAGATGGATGGATTTTGGAGAATAACATGGGTCCTTCGTCCCCTCACATTGTTGTAAGCTTTACCAGGTGATGCCTTCAGCTGTATCTGCTGTTTTAGGTTGGATCTCCTAATGTACCCCCTGGTCCCTGAAGACTGCAATGATCTCTAATGCTTTTGTTCTCAGTCTCAGTAGTGAGAAACACCAGAGAAAAAGGTTGTTTTCACCTAGAGAAGAAATGGTAGAACAACATTATGTCATATCTATGCCTCAGCATGATAATCAAATGTACAGGGCACTGGTTGTCTTTCTAGCCCATTGGATGTCTTGCCAGTCTACAATATTGATAACATTATGATGATGGCATCTGGAGACCTGGAAGTATCAAGTAACCCAGGTACCTTGACGGAAAAAACATGCCAGAATAAGGAAGACAGATGAGAGGGAGAGAGATTCTGAGCAAATGCAGGGGTCTGTCACCTCAGTGAAGTTCCTAGAGGTTCAGTGGTCTCAGTCATGTAGGACAGCCTATACAAAATGAAGAGCAGGTTGGAGCCCCTTTTACTCCCATCACTAGGGAAGAGGCATGATGCTTGTGGGGCCTTTTTGGACTTTCCAGAACACATACCATGTTTTGGTGTGCTTCTCCAATCTGCTCACCAAGTGACTTGAAAGACTTCCCAGTTTTGAGCAGGGGCCAGAGAAAGAAAATATTCTCCAGGTTGCAGCCTCTGTGATTCGGCCACTTGGCCTCAATGGCCCAGTGGATCCAAATGGTGCTTGAGTTATCAATGGCAGATTGAGTTGTAGGATGTAGATGTGCCACGCTTGATTAAGAGAATCACCATGAAGACCTTTATTGTTTGGCATCAATCCACGACCTCTTCAGTAAGCAACTGCTACCTTTGTAAGAGGTACTCTTGGCCCGCTACTGAGACTTGAAAAAAACCAAATGTGGCCCATGGAGCATGCAGTGACGATGACCTCTTGAGCTACCTGTCATGAAGTTGGTAGCATCTGAGCCACAATGCCATAAAGTTGGATGTGGCTAGCAGCATACTAGAAAGCAGTATATGTGAGAACAGGTGCAAGCAGGTCCTGAAGGCACAATAAATTACTTGAGAATTTGCTACAATTTGCTCACCCTTGCAGTACGCCCACTCCTCCTGCATTGCTGTCCCTCCCTTGGGCCACACGGAGCTGCATGTGGCTGCATGTGGAGTTCCCTACCAGCCAGATCTAGTACCAGCCCCACTCAGATTAGTTCTATGTGACGGTAGAGAAGGAGCATCCTCTCACTAGGCAGAACACACAGCATAGCTCACTGTCCATTTTGTCTTGAAGAATTGATAACTTAAAGTAAGAATTTACAGTGATTCCTGGGCAGTGTCTAGTGCTTCGACTATATAGCAAGGGACTCAGAACAAGACTGCAACACAGTTTGGGGAAGAGATACTTTGAATGACCTGTTGATCAGAAATGATGTTGTTACTTTGAGGCAAGTCATTTGGGGAAGAAGAATGTGGAATGACCGAATGGAATGAACTCTATTAATCAGATGAACAGACTACCACTCTGTAGGTGTCAGTCAGCTCCTTCTTAAGTTACCCCAATGCTTGTTCGATAGGATTGAACAAAGTAGCTATGGTGGTAGGGATGGAGGCTGTGCATTAACCTGCCTATGGGGAAATTCCTGCTACCAAGTCAATTTTACCTGTTTCCTTCCTTGGTATGCTAAATACTCCTATTTATCTACTCTAAGTAAATTCCTTCTACTTTCCTCTCCTTCTCATGTTTATTGTTGCATATAGAGTATATTGGTAGTGGTTACATTTATATAACAGTTTACAGGATGCAAGTATTGAGACAAGATCACGATGAAATAGTGAGGAACAATGGATATTACGCTGAGATCCTAGACTTAGGGTTGAATTCAATAACCAATGGGCTTAGGGTTTTCTCATCTTGGGAAGGGTACAAGTTTATTTTTAATTGTGGGATGAATTGTTGCATTACATTAAGTGGCAGAGTTTTATGTGGTGGAAATTTGAGAAGTGTGTATGTGGATAATGGGTGAACTGTAATAAATATAAATTTTGGCTACCTAGGATTCAAATCTTCCTATTTTGGAGGAACCCATCCTCCTACTATGAAAACCAAATGGAAGAAGATATTTCTTTTCCTTGCTTTGGCAGCAGAGTGCAGTCTATGACTTAGCTCAGCCAATCAAATGACTCTGCCCAGGACTTTGAATTTTGAGGGAGTGATGCATAGATTTAGGGCAGTGAGAGCTTATTTGCAGTGACAGCCTCTGGTCAAGGGTCCATGAGGGTAGCAGCAGTGCCAGCTGCAGCAGGGGCATGAGTCCATTGACAGCCGGCCCAGTGGTGGTGGCAAGAAATGGCCAATGGTTGCAACACCCATGGCCACAACCTAAGCAGGTGGCTTGGGGCATGTTCTTAGCGCTGTTCTTGGCTATCCAAGCTCCTTTGGATTATGTCTTAGTTTTCTGATGCTTCCTGTTGATTCTTTGTGTTACCCAGTATCTTCACAGTAAACTCCTTTTTCTGCAGTGCTTGGCCAGAACTGGTTCTATTGTAATATGGAAGCCTGGCTGGTACAAAACCGTTTTCTTCAATGCAGAAAGAGGATGTTCTTTCACTGCATCCAACAGCCTCCTAGTGGCCATGGCGTCCTGGTTAAGGCTCTGCCAGCCCTTGTATGCCTCGGTGCCCTTGGGAATCTCTGACTGTAATCATAGCCAGATATTTTCAGATTTTTTGATCCTTGCTTTCCTGAGCCTTAGGATATTTATCTACTTTGTACAGTTTACCCTTCCTTGGCTATTACAAACCCTAAGCTGATATTATCTCTCTAAATGTTTCTAGAGCTTTTATAGTTACGATAAGCTGGTCAGAAGTGTTTTCAAAGACTGCATTCCTTTGTTTCTTCTACCTTTTGAAGAAATGAAACTGTAGGGCAAGTAGAGAATTCCTCACATGATTTGCTTTGAGTTGAATCACACTCATACATCTCATTGAGATCCCTTTTTGCAATTGTTGCTTCATTAGAGAGAGACAAACAGCAAGTAGAGTAAGTGGCATTGAATGTTTGAAAGGCAGGACATCCTCAGGGGCAGGCCTCAGAGAAGTCAGCAGCGGACAGAGGCAACCAGGCTCTTGGGGATGTATCACGCTAAGCGGGTCCACTAGAAATGGATGTTTCCAGAGTGCTCATGTACAGTTAGGAATGTAAGTACATAGAGGGGCGAAATGTCGAAATGGGCTGGTTAAGCAGCCACTTCGGGATGCCAAAGGATAACCAGAGGATTGTGGTGAGTCAGAGATTAGAACAATCGGAATCAGCAGGTCTACCTAAAGGTATTAAGCTGCGATGGTCTGATGCATCCGTCTTCTCCATGGGAACATACCTGCCAATGGGATGGAAATACCTGAGTCTGCCGGTCAGGAACAGCTGTTTCCTGGAGAGCTGTTGCCACATCACAGACTATCAGCTTAACTACTTGAAATATGGCAAGAAACAGAAGAAAGAGAAGAGAGCTTAGAAAAAGGCAGATATAGACTGGAATCTTACTTCTACTGCTTACTGTGTGACTTTGGGAAAGCCTCTTTTAAAAACAAATCACCTAATTCCAATCTAGTTCACAGGGTTGTTTTAAGGCTTAGATGGAGTAAGGTGCTTCATTCAATGAGTATGTGTTGAGCACCTACCGTGTGCCAGACACTGGGTACTGGGTACTGGGCCAGGTGCAGTGCGTAACACCCATCAGGAACTTGGCAAATACTAATTCCTTTCTCCTGCCCTTTCCCTCCCACAGCCCTTAAACCTGAAGGTCACCATTTGAGTTCTCTCTTCTCTTGGCTGGCCTTGAGTCCAGCTGCCTCCTGCCACTCTTAGATTCCTGAGAGATGACACAGGACACGTTGCTGAAGAGTTCCTCCTCCTGAGTCCTGCTCAGGGCTCTGCCTCCAATCTCTGGGTAGGAAACCCCAGTGTGCTGGGGAGGAGAGAAAGAATGCACAGGGATGCAGATGAATTTTACAATCTCTTCCCATTCTTTTCTGGGAAAGATGAGGAGGGGAGAGACCTTGTTCTGCACAGCCCTGTTGTGCACCTTCAATGCTCTTAATGTCAGAACCATCTTTCTCAAAGAGGTGGGAGGAAATGTGTCTGGTCACTGATGACCTTCTAGCTCCATATCCATCAGCCCTTTCTGGTCCTCATCCTCCTCCACCTATTTGCAGTATGTCACACTGTTGATGTCCCCATAGCTGCCCAAAGAATCTTCCTCACCAAATAAAGACCAAACCCCATATCTAGCAATCAAGGCCTCTGTGACTGCGCTAAAACCTGCTTTCTTGCTGCATCTCTTCCCAGATCCCTCAGTTAGCAAGTGTTCCGGCCAAATGAGCCATTTGCTTTTCTCCATAAATATCTGTGACTTCCCAACACCTGCCTTTGCTCATGTTATGAAATTCTCTAGAACTTCCTTCCCCTCCTTTTCACGTCTAACTCCTTCCCTGATGTCTTCCCTGACTCCCTCCTAGCCCACCAGGTGGAACTTCTTTCCTTGACTTCTGCCAGGACTCCATTCTTATCTCCCTTTTGACACATCATTTTTCTGTCTTGACTTACCTTCTCTGTTAGACTGTGAGTTTTCTGGATGGCAGGAATGTTCTTGTTCTCTTTCTCCCCACTGTGTCCAACAGAGTCTCTTGCATGTAGTAGGCTCTCAACAAATGCACGTTCCATAACTTAAAGCATGAGCGAGTCCTAACCTACCAGACTTCAGATACTAACTGGTCTCAAACTTCAACTTGACTTTGTTTGTTACCTGCATATTGTTATACAGGTGTCTGAGCGTCTTCATCAGTTTCACTTGAGAATTGTTGAGCATCTCCTTTCTTGGGCCATGTCATGAGACTGAAGGGATCCATCATTGCTCAGCCAGAAAAGTGAGAGTCAGGCTAGAGATTTAGAAGCTGAGAACTGGGGCTGAGTATCAAAGAGGGGTGAGTCCAGGGAGGGGGAAGTGGGCATGGCCAGGAGAGTGTGAAAATCAGCATCCTTTTGTGGGAAAGAGGGGAGGTCATAGGGTCCAAAGCCAACATGAGGCAATAAGTACACAAGACCTGGGAGGCAGGTTTGGCTCAGGTGCATCCAGGTAACTTCATTGGAGAGTTTGCATCTGGCCCTCCTGAAGCCCTGGGGCTCTTCCTCCACCAGCACCAATTTTCAGGTCTTAAGTTCAGCATCTCGCATGCTCTTTCTGTTTTCTTCTCTGGCAGCCAGGTTCACGATTTTGGGGAGATGTTTTTCTCTCTCTGCTTCAATTTTATTTAACTCATTCTTTGATCAGGTTGGGCAGCTTCTAGGCAAGCCCCTTTCCTGGCTGCGGGGAGATGCAGTCTCCTTAGC